>JASKGM010049809.1:0-20260 GCA_034509205.1 Ceratonia siliqua
ACACGTGTGCTGGGTGCTCATAGTCTGATTTGCCCTTTCTCTTCCTAAAATATGTCTTCAATGCCCGGGGTCTATCAATAACCAATTAGAAAGTTGAAAGAAAGAACACCTTATGATGAGAATGTCAGCATATTTAAAATTTTTTTTGAGGTCCAGAGTAAAAAGCCAATAATACAAAAAAAAAAAAAGGAAAGCAAAAATGATAAATGCATTAGCATCCTGTCTCAGAGAGTTTAGAGATTATGAAAATAAATGTGGAAATCAATCCATAGTAGAATGACCACCATTATTTCATACAAAATTAGATTGGAAAATTTGAGAAGAAGCATTCTTCCTCTACCCCCGATATTAAGAACTATGCAAAATAGGAAACTGAATACTAAAAAGAACTGCAAAGATTTTCAGTTAAGAAGAACCAACATTGGTTGTTATGTTATGTATGAAAATAGCATAGACTGTAAACTAGGTCACTAAAGATATGAATTAAAAAATACGAGGATGCCAATGAGCTTATAGCTCACATGCTACCAGTCTTTAAGATTAAGGCGAACTTGATGTCCATGGGTTCAATCCCTTCCCCTTCCCCTTCCCCTTCCCCTTATCCCTCTCCACACTACCCAGGTCTTGAGAACCTTCTTTGTGACACCCCCCGCCCAAAATAAAGGAGAATGGTGAACACAATGCTAAACAAGATAAATTAGGTAGAAAAGAACAAAATTTTGTCAAGTTTGACATGAAAACCAAGTTAAGATAATGGGGAATTTAACAATAAGTAGGCCACAGTTTACAATATAAATTGCCAAGAAAATTAAAAAATGTCTCTACAAGCATCCCCATTCAACGCTCAACAATATAATTTCCATTATACGAAGTGCCACAAATTTACAATGTCTAACATCCTAGAAAAGCATTTGGTGTTGAAGTTTATTGGATCAAAAGAGTAAACTAGCTAGGTCGAGCTCTAATCGAGCTAAGACTAAGAAGAAGATCAAGCTCAACTCATTTAAATAAAACAAGCATAAATGGACCAAACATGAATTGAGCCTAAGTTTAAACAAGCTCAAAATTCTTTTTATTTATTTATAATTTTATTATACATTTTTATTATTTTATCATATAAAAAATATACATATATATTATTCTATTTTATTCTAAATTGACCCATTCACAAAGTAAACAGGCTGATTATCAAATTATCAAGCTAAGCTTTTGTAACTAAATGAGCCTAATGCTATACTCAAGCTTGTTCATTTAATAAATGAATCAAGTTGAGTTGTGCTTTTATACGAGCCAAGTCCATATAGTTCATAAATAGCTTGGTTCATTTATATCAACGTGGTGCAACTTCGTGATTTCTAAGTGGTAAGTATATATTGATAGCATGGGAGGCCTAGTTACATTACTTGGGGAGTATAGTACTTAGGTAGACAGAATTGCCAAGTTTAACTCTTACTCAATACATAATTCCTGCAACTCAAATTTATGGTATCAGTTGAATGTTCCCTAAGTTGTCTAGGGTGCATAAAGAAAGCCACAATCTTCTTAAAGATAATTTATAAAATAACAGAGAGGCAAAAATCAACACGGACCAATATAGTGACAATGTTACCTTCACTTCCCGATAGTGGACAAGAACAATGTGTGAGAGCTCCCTACAATAATGATGAATAAAAAGATTGAGAAGAGGAACCCCAGCATCAAGTCATTCGACAGATAGGAACCATCAGAAACAAATTAGCAATTGCTTGAAGCAAGTATATTGAATTTTAAACCGATAGGATGTCAACTACAGTTACTGGATCTAGCTCACCTAGACTAGGTTAAAGCATACCATCCTTAAGCATGAAGGAAACACAAAAGATAAGAGTAAAGTACGGGTGTTCCTCTTTGTCTCTGTCTAGACATTAACATGTCGGTGTGTGAGACACAGAGAGGGGGGCAGAAAGTTATGAAAAGAAAGAAGTAGGAAAAAGACAGAGAACAGAATGAGGAAATAGAAGATATAAAAATAAATAAAAAAGGTTAGACACTTAGACTTGATAATTAAACAGAAACACTTACTCTTCAAGCATCCAGTAACTGCGTCTTTGAAAATTTTCATTTTCTTCTCCATGGGCATAGTAGCAGTGCAACACATCCACACTTCCAGCCTGAAAGGGTACACAATTATATAATGCAATTATTTATCAAGAAGATGCTTTCAATATATTTCACTCCTTAAAGCAGAATTAATTTTAATGACAGTCTATAAAGCTTACAGCACCTTTCTTTTTCATTTTGACGCCAAGCAGGATGTAACAGTACTTAAGATTGTAACCTTAGGTACCGGATGTTTACCTTAAGTCTTTCATGAGCTTCCTTCACTGTTTTTCCATCTTTTTTCTTCCTCCAGTTATGGCCATCTTTTCTGAAGTATCTCAGCACTTTCCGATCAAATAGGCAAAGTGAACCACCTAATGTCAAGAAGGGGGAAAAATTTAAGACCTAATAATATGACCATCTTGCAGTTAGACCCATGCATATCTGTGGAAATTTCATGCAGGTCCCAGTCCCCACAAGACCTAGATCTTGCAAGTAGACTATAAATCCCAAGCTCTGCCACCCCCTCCCCCTTCAAATAGAAGAAGTAAAAAGTAATTGAAGATAAAAATAATTTTTTAAATCCTTCTCTCCATATGAAGGGAAAGGAAGCTATTCAAATAACTGTTATCATGTGGCACAGGATGAATTAAAAAACTGATTGAAGTGAAGAATCATACTTGGTGGCATATTTGCAGGTTCTAGAGCAATATGAAACTTCTTATAATTACGGAGAATTTCACAAATTTCAGCTGGACGTAGCCATCGATGTTGTGCTTCTAAGAATATATGCTCAATGTCTGCATTCATCATGGGGATTAGATATTTACACAGATAAGTTTGAATAATGCATATCAACCAACTATCAGGACAATTAAAAACAAAATCAACAACAGTGCAATAACAATGATTGAATACTTATTTCCTAGCCTAGGCCAATACAAAGAGGGGGGCAGGAGAAAAGAGGAACAACAATTTTTAGTCCAGATATATATGAATTAACATGAACTGTGGACTACCAAGCGAACTTAAAAAACAAAAAAGAATGCATTTATTTTAACATTAGCATACCAATATCTGAGGGGAACTTGAAACATGCAATTTAAATTTTTCGTCAAAGTAATTAAAAATTGAATTGTAGTTTTGTCAATTTTTAGAACTAAGCCACAAGAAATTTTCATGTGAATCTCCTAACTCAGCGTGATTGGCATGCTTTTGACTGGACTGGAGAGGTGGATTGGCCGAAGTGCACACAGTAGTTGGCCTGAACACCAACCAACTGCAATATATAAAAAAAGGTTGTCTAGCCTATAGCACCATAGTCCATTTCTACCACTAATAACTAACAAGAAAAATAGTTCTTTTCTTTGGTAGTTCATAAAATAAGTCGACCAACCTATAAAGGCGACAAAGGAAACTCCATGAAGAAAAACACGGTCTATGCTAAGCTCAAACACAAGACTACCAGCAACGTAGCAAATCAACACAAGACAGACGCCTAACTGCCTAAGGAAGTGAAAAATTGATAATAACCGGACAAGCAAGAACAACCTTTTTTATTGAAAAGAAGAATATTTTTGTAAATATTTCTGGTCATGAACTTAATAATGCTTGATGCTTTATAGAGTTTAAGTTTAGGAATCTCATGCTATGATTCTAGCAGATATCGTATTTTCAGTCTTATTTGACATATCGTTTACTGCCTGACTCCAATATTACTTAGAAACAGACCCAGAAAAGGCACTCCCTAGCACATGTTATTGTGCTCTGAATGCAAAAGCCAGCACGTAAAAGTGTCCGACAACTAACACACTAGTTCCGTAAGTATCATCATATGTATAATGCCATCCTCAATAAGGGTTTCTGGGCGTGTTGCAACTTTTCAAATATACTTAACTGCAAAATTACGCCCGAGCAAAACGGAAAACTGTTAGCTCCCCAGCATCTCAATGAACAGATGCAAAACCCATAATAGAAAAAGGGGAAAACTAATACTCCATAAGTCTACTTGAATAAAGATGTTCACACTTCACATAGAGGGGAATAAGAATTCAAGTAAAATATATAAATAAAGAAAATTATGAAAACTTGAACTGAAAAACACCTCACCCAATTGATTTTCAATACCGTAACGCCTGTTCTCAGCCATGAACGTATTCTTCGTTGCTCACTACGATTCAGCAGCTCAAGTCAATGATGGCCACTTGAATGGAACCTAGAAGAATTTGATCCGGGAATTGGTTATAGTTGGAATAACCGGAGCAGAGTTGAGAATACATTCATTCAGACAGAATCCGGAAGCAGTCAAAACACAAAAAATAATAACTAGAAACCAGAGATCTTTCGAAGAACTTGCAATTTATTTGACGCGGAGAGTGTGTCTGAAGGCCGTATTTACAGAGAGAAATTAAACGCTGTACGTCGCAGGCGCAGCTCTGTTTATTTGGTTTTTTTTTCCCTCCCGTGGGATTCAGATATTTTACAATATAAAACAATAATAATATCAATTAAAAAATAAAAATAAAAATAAAAATACCAATATTTAAAAAATATTATAAATTATAATGGTATGTTTATATTTTTTTTTAGATAAAAACACGATCACTTTCTTTTTAAAAAATAAGGTAACTTTTGGTTATTTTATTATTATAAAATTTTTAATTTCATTTTTTTATTTTTAATTTAAATAATATTATTTTTAATTTTTCAAATTTTTTTATTAAATCATATTTTTAATTTAAATAATATTATTTTTAATTTTTTAAAATTTTTTATTAAATTATTTTTTCATATTTTCATCAATAAAATAATAAAATAATGATTAATTAATATATGTGGCCTTATTATTATTTATTTAGAATAATTATTTGATAGATAATCAAATAAAATTAGGTTGAATACACATAATTTTATCTTTTTTTTAATATACTTTTATTTGATAATTTGTTAAATAATTATTCTAGACAATAATATATTCATATATATTAATAAATTTGATAATTTATTGAATAATTATTTTACATAGACAATAACATATTCATATATACTAATAAACTAATCTTTTGTTTGTGAATAAACAAAAAAATGGTAGATGGACTTCATTAAAACTTTTTAAAAAATAAAAGATTGCGGTGATCAAATTAAAAGTAGAAGAACAATTAAAACTTTTATAAAAGTAAAGGAACTCAAAATGTATTTAAATATAAAAATAAAATAAATTAATAATATTGTAATTATTATATTTATACTTGCTTCAAAAATAAAATGATTAAAATATTTTTTATTTATTGTTTAAAAAATTTATTTTTAATCAAAAAATAAAAATTATTAATTTTCACAAAATTATGAGAACGTTAGGTAGATTATTGTATACAGAGACTGTTATTCTCATTTAAATTATTTAAATTCAGTTATTTGGATAAATTAATTACATCATTTTGAGAAGAAGTCAGCTACCTCATTGGAAAATTATGAGTTGAAATTCAGTTAGAATCAAATAAAAATAAACAACTTGATGTTGGATTATTGTTTATATTTATCTATGGGCCTTTTTTTTTTCCACGTTGATAAATTTATGGAATGGGCTCCTTTGTTCGGTTATATTGAGATATTAATGGAATGGGCCTACATGTCCCAACCGAGAGGGCAGGTGCATCTGTAACAAATAATTGGGTCGAAATATAGCCCAGTCGTCAACCTTCTTCGGATGCTAAACGGTAGTATACTTGGGTACCTTAAAATGTCCAAAAACAAAAGAGGTGGTTTCTCCCCTATTGGGAGTTTTTTTTTTAATTTTTAAAATTATAAATTATAAATTTTTAATTTTTGTTATAATTTTTATTTTAAGAAATAAATTAAAAGAATTTAAAAAAATAAAAAAAAGAATCAAAAGCTTTTATTTTTTATTTTTTTGTTTTCTTATTATGTTTTTTGAATTATTTTTTGATTAAAGTTTTATATAAATTTTTTTAATATTTTTAGAATATTTTTTAAAATAAAAATATAAAAAAACTTAAAATTTAAATTTAAAAAAATTAAAATGCTAGCAGCATAAAAAGGGCCAAAAAACAAAATCGGTAGCTTATCAATTTAAAGAAGAAAAAATGAAAAATAAAAAACCAGATTAATTGAGTAGTCCCACTCAAGAATTTGGATCCCAGTAATTGCACAGCACGCAGTTGAAACACATTACGATAAGAGAGAAACATAAAAGATGCATTGGGATATGCACACACAAAAATAAAGGTAAATTGTAATCGTCTAATGTGCGTTAAATAATGACCATGTAATTGCACCGAGTACAATTGCTGCCGACTATGGACTATACGAGATCCCAATTCCCTACTCAAAAAATCACAAGCGGCAAAGGTGGGTTGGATCTCAACAAGAGCCAAGACTTGAATAATTAACAAACCCGTGACATTTTCTTTCGTGTTAAACGATCACAATGTAATTATAATGTGTATAATTGTGCACTAATTATACAAGATCCCGATCCCCCACTCAAAAGGGTCACAAGCAGGAAAGGTGGATCGAATCTTAACTGAGAGTCAAGACTCAAATAGTTAACAAACCCGTGACACTCTTTCACTGACTATTGTGTCGTTGTCCGTGGCTGCCATGTTTTTAACTTCACGTGCAGCCATTGGCAAGATCAAAGACAAGCTATTGTACGTGCTATCATCTCACCCTAGATTCATTCCGCCCTGTTCATCAAATTTGCCCTTACCCTTTTCCAAAATTTTCTAACTTCAGGCTTTTCATTAATTTTTTATTCCAACCTTTTATTCATTGCATTAAAGGTTATTAACTTAATTATTTATTGTACAATAATGTCGGATATTTTAAAGATATAAATAAATAAAAGAAAGAATTTTGATTGTTTTTTCAAAGTAGTAAAGAAGGTTAATAATGATATATTATAATTCTTGAAATTTTTCGAAAGGCTCAAAAGCGAGGGTCATTATGGTCACCAGCACCAATGAAAGGAAATGAAGGTCTTTGTCGTGATGGTGGACGACGTATTCAGGAGCTTTTCTGGCAAATCCCGGCAAAGCAGGGTAGAAAGAGCTTCCTCTTCACTTCTCATCTGATGTAACGTTCATATTCACGGGCATCTATGTCACAGTTGTTTCTTTATAAAACCAGTTCACGAGCAAAGCTCTTAGCTACTGCTACTGTCTTTCTGCTTTACCTCAACAATGGCTATTGATTCGTCCTGCGAGGTTACAATCTTCATCTTCCTTGTTAAATTCAGGCTGATTTTCGAATGATATGTCCAACTGCTATTGATTTACTTCTTTAATTCTAAGCTGCATTTGAAGTTTAGTTGACTGACATGACTTTTATCCGAATCTGAAGTTCAGTCATTTTTGCCACTTGCTTTGGTTGCTAACAAGTTGCAGCAAGAGAAGAAAAAAAAAAATTGTAAAATGCCGAGTGTATGAAGTACTTTCCAGCTTTTGATGGAGATCGAAAGATGGAAATCTCAGCAAGAGTCATGTGTAAAAACGATTTTGTATTACTTTTTCTTGAATGCTCACCATTTGAACCATAAAAGTTGATTGACTCTTACGAAACACGGATTGAAATACAATCAACACCGATTGAGGACATCTTCGTTGAAATCATATTAGGATGAAAGTTCAAAGGTGCCCAAGAGACACACTTCTCGAGCTTTTACTTTTAAGTGATGACATTTTCAATATACCTGGTTGATCCCATTTACTGGGCTTCATTTGTTTGTATCTTTCATCTTTCAAAGCTGGGGATAACTCTGACATGCAGATTATTTGCAGGGAGAACCTCAAATTCGGGAATTTCTGGACCGGAATGGCAGCCTACCTGTCAGTTGTTCGTGTTTGAAGTTACTTAATCCAAGTCCTAGTGACGTTAACCAACAATTTCCTTTAGGTAATAGTATTAGATTACTTACATGTTGGAAGAGCAGAAAGGGTTCTAATGATTGCGCTGATATTCCATTCATTCCTTTTCAGAGATTCCGTCAATTCTTTTTGAAGAGACTTCACTTCCAGCAGGATTATATCGACCCTTGCACAGTTCACTTGTAATTTCTTCTTTTCTTATAAAGCGGTCTTACCTTTTTCTTTTATTTTTTAATTTAGTGCACCTCTATGTGGCTGAGTGGCAACATTGATTTTATAATCTATTTTACTTTTTGACGCCAGGCTACGACATTATGCTTGGTGAAAGTAAAAATGGGAAAAGTAGAGGGTAATGGATGAAAATTGGCTTTGTATAAAGGCATGAAGATGCCAAGAAACTGAAACAATGTGCAAAATTGGCATTTCTTGTTGCCCCTTTTCTTTTGTACAATGGATTAACTTGTGTAGATATGCCAGCAGTTTGATGTGTGAGGAGGCCAAGAGATTTCTCATTCTTGAGAAGTGTCAGATGAAGCATGTTGGCACTGACTTCATATAAAATTTTGTGTTGTTGGAAACTTTTGATTAAGCAGAGAGGATTGGAAGGTCTTCATGTGTATTTCTTCATGAATGAAATCCTTTCCTTGTTATTTTGGATCGATTGATTTTTGAATTATAAGTCAATGAAGCTCCTTGTTCTAAAATTATCTCAAAAAGGGGCCAGAGAGAGAGAGAGAGAGAAACTCTAACTCGAAGTGTTGTTTCAGTGCTTTGCTTGCCTTTCTTCTCTGAACTGCTTGATCAATTTTTTACCATAATTGGCTATATGGAACTATCTCAAATATGCTTTCATGTTTCTAAAGTAATGGACTTCCGTTTCTGCAGGGTCAAGATTTGTATAGCATTTCAGTATTGCCTGAGGAAGGTGACAAGGCAGATTGTGCTTCACCACTTGCTTTCTTAAGCATCTTAGAGGTTCCTGATCAATCAAAAAGTCAGATGAGTTTAGATGCTCACATAAATTGCCAGAATTGCATTGATTTCCAAATGAAGAGCGAAGAGGTGTGTTCCTCGTGCATCATCAATATACCTAGTGGGAATGGAAATTCAATTTCGCCTGAATCTTATGAAGAGGGGGTCGAAAGTTTTAAAACCATGAATTTCTTAACTGTAAGTATCATAAACTCATCTTCTAAACTTGTGATTCTTAAGATAGCATATATAACAGATAGCCTTGATTAACTGCAGACAGTTGTTATGATCTGGCCAGCAATCATTTGACTCTTTACGCCATTTCTATTTAATGTTGTTTGAAAGAAATAGGAAGAGAATCTATTTTAGCCTTGAACTTATGCTTTTGTCTATTCTGATACGAGAAATTGACACTGCACAACATTGCAGAGGTTATTGCGGAGACAAGCAAGTCTGAAAGTAGGTGGAAGACTTATGCAAATTCTGATGAACCTCACCACTCCAAGAGGTATATCTAAAATCTTCATTTTGAAGTTCTCTGGTGGAACAATATTTTTCAATTCATAGAAGCATAGGCAGTTTTCTTTTCTGGAAATGATTAGGTGATATGTAGATAATGATTTTCTGTAAACAGTCAGAATAGTTTAGACCTGAAGAAATTTTATCCTACGTGATAAATTCTTGTGGCTTGACAAGATTTGATCATAAAATCAAGCTAAATAGAACCATCTTCTCATGAAAGTGAGGAACAGATTCCACATGAATTTTAATATTTCTGTCTGTCATTCCAAAGACAATTTGAAACTTTTTTTAGACAACTGGATCATTCTGACTGGACCATTAGATCAACTGCTTGCCATCTCAAAAGCAAGGCGGTAAAAGACAAGTTCCTAATTTTCATGCATTGCCTTTTATATGCACATGAAAAAACATATTAAAAACTTTAGTTAAGAACAGATATGGTTGACCTGAACTCGAAGATTGAAATTGTCAATCAAATTGAGAGACTTTCACAATCCTGTGTATTTATGAGATTTCCTAGTGTTTTGTCATAGATCCCTTATGTTTTGCTTTATCTACTAGTTACTCTTCTTTTCTTTCAAATCCTAGTCATACTTTTACGTGTATAGAACTGAATATTTAAGTGATCCAGATACGTTTTTAACTGTCATATAACAGATAAATTAGTCACCGAGAAGGTACATGATACACCGACTATCAGATGGAGAAGATATAAGCGTGCTGCCTCATTTGATTCCAGAAAAGTTGCTCTTCTGTTTTCAATATTGTAAGTCCTATTCCTAGTTGCCATAAGCAGATTGAACATTGCAATTTGACATTACCATTGCAGCTATACCGCAAGCCAGTATCAATTTGATTAAATTCTTAATCTTAGTGTCTATCTGACTTTTTTATCTTTTGTTTTTCTGTTTCGATTATTTGCTGATGGTATTAACTTGACCAGTGAGCTTCGCCCAATATAAAATATTCATATTTAAAAAATAGATTTTGTACAAAAAAAATAATATTTTAAAAATAAATAATAATATAAAACAACTATGTTAGATGATAGATTAATTCAACATTAATTATTATGCATAAGGAGTAAGTTCATGTAATAAACTTGTCCTCTAATAGTATTAGTTGTGCTACTTCATATCAATATTTATATTAATAACGTTATATTACTTCGACAAAACTGGTTAAAATAATGTCTTTATCTTTTACATATTATATATTACACAACTATATTTCCTAGTTCAATAAGAATATAGTAAGTCATAATTGCAAACTAGTCCCCAGCCCTTACGGGTATCTATTAAAAATCCCAAACTGTCCCGAATCCCGTTAGGAATAGGGTTTGATAAAGAGGTCCATTAGTGTTGGGATGGGACAGGTAACCTATGGGGTTTGAAGAATTTCCATTCCTACTTGGCCAGTGTGGTCTAGTACTGCCATAAAAAGTAAGGGAATTCCCCCACGTGGAAGGTTTGAGCCTGGATTGCCTCACCCCATTTCATGTAGCAAAAGAAATGGGATGATATCAACTTGCCACTAATATATAAAATTATGGCATTATAGTACCAACGGATCTAGCTTTGTGAATCTATATTGTCTTTGAATCTTGGTGAATCTTATAGAGAGAGTAAATTGCTGCTCTGTGACAAGGGCAGCTTAAATCCTCTTGAGCATCTCTTCCCCCGCAAAGCTTTAATATATTCCAAAAGTCTGTGCCAACCTAAACAATTAGGAGGCAAGATTTCGGCGTCAATTACTTGATCGAGAATATTAGATGATAAGCTATGCTAAAATATTATTCAGGCAGTTGAGTGATTGACGGGAATAAAATGTTACATCCATAAGCATTACATTATGGGTTATACTACAACCAGGCCAATTATCATGTATACAAGCAAGCTTAGTTTGAATGCTTTTTATTTTGGGGGGAAGGGAATTGCAAATGAAGCTGGTTGCTTGTTCATTTGTATGTTTCAAACTGGCACTTCTGTGTCAGATAGGCCCATAGGTGTTCCAAAAGGAGAAGAGTATATATTTCTTGCGTTGTACATATGTATTTTTTCAAGGATAAGTTATATCAGCTGTTGGTTCATGTTGGCATTCAAAATACCTGTATTTGCTACACTAATATCCAAAATACTTGGTGAAACCCAAGATATTTGAGCCATTATTTTAGTAGTATCTCATATTATCTAAAAATTACGAGGATCTCACATTTATGAACTTTTAACTTTACTAACTTTCATAAAATATTAATTATATATTTTTTATGATAATTTATTATCATATTAAATATAAGAATCTTAAATACTAATATAATATCTAAGATATCAATGAACATAAGATACTACTATACCAAACAGTTAAGACTCAATTATGGAAAGTGTATAATTGTATTCTCTGTTTGATTGAGCGGTTCCATCGGAATTATCTTGCTTTTACTGAATATGTGCTGTGCTCCAACTGCAGATATTATGCTTACGAAATAACAATGATAAACTGTTTCTCAGTTTTTCTTGTTTCTGTCTTTGGGGCTTGTCTTATTTGTTCCATGCAATCCATTCACTTTATCGATTAATTTATCTGCAGGTCAAGTTTGGGAACTTTGGTGTTGATATATCTAACGTTGAGAGTCAGGCGTGATGGTTTTGTTCATATTTGATGGTCCAATCTTCGCTGCCTACTGTTCACGTGTCTTTTTCTTTGTTTAATTCAAACCTGTCCCTTGATAATTGATATGTAAAATTGGGCTCTTTATGATGTTGGTGGTAATACTGGGAAATGTTGATTGCCATATAAATGATATCTACATATTGTCTAAAACCTCCTTTATTATTTGTAAAATCATCAGCCAAATCATATGTAATACTGCAATTAATAGTTAAATTAAGTGTCAAATTAGGAGAGTTGGACAAACCCTGGGAGTTAAAATGGTTTCTGGCTTACTTACCACGCAATAGAGTCTAGATGAGGCACAAAAAAGTCGTTCTGGAATGGTTGGGTTGAGCCGTCAGTTGTCTTTATCTTTCAGATTCAATGCGAGTTAGTCATGGATCAGATCTTGTATATATGGTAGAAGATCGATTCATGGCCTATTGATTGAGCAATAACATATGAACAGCTTCGATACTGTCCAAAAAAGGGACTCCTACAAAAACCACAATTACTTCAAAAATTATGTCATAATACGCTTCTAAAAACATCCCAGAAAGATCTAACAATTTTTAAAAGGGAGACTTAAATGGCCAATTTGTAGGTCTTTTTTATATATAAAAAATCCATTAATTAGTAGTGTGAGATCCTGTTGCTGGTTAATCATTATGAGATACTCTTTGAAAACTAGCTTTGAAAGAGTTTACCAAACATCTCTTTTTATATGTACCAAATATTTGTATTAAGTATTGTGCTTTAAATAAGCAAAAATTCACTTAAAGAAATTAATCCCAACTAACAAGTTAAAATCATGTACCTCAATTTAATCCTTATCAACTTGTATGTAATCAGAAAAAAAAGTGTATAGTTTCCAATTACTTAAAAAATTAAATTAGTCACCTACCAAACAAGTTTTCTAAATTGCAGAAGCCCTTAATAAGTATATGAATAGATTGGGCACGACAAAATTAAGAGTCCCAACATTTAAGATGTTAGCACAACTGCTAGCATCGAATGCCAAAATCCTCCGTCCCATTATTTATAAAATACTACCAATAAAGTTCACTTTGAAGCTTTCTTTTAGGCGGCTTTTGATAAGAGACATGTTTTGAGATTCAAAAAGTGATTTGAGAATAAAGCATCCCCATGTTTGGTAGCAGTTATAAAAAAAGATGCCTAACAATATTATTTACCTGCTAATGATAAAATGTGAAGGATGGAAAATTTTTTATTCTTTCCATTTCAGGTGGGAAAAAAACTTTTCTATAGAAATGAAAAAATAATAAGATGTAAAATTACCCAATGATCCCCATTTTATTCTCTCATCCTCTTCAATATCTCGACACTTCTCCTTCATCCCTCTCTTGCGATTTCCACTCCCTCTCTATCGCCGTCGTCCCGCCTCTTTACTCTCTGTCGTTGTCGCCTGTCGCGTCTCCTTCGTCTCCATCTCCGTCTCCGTCGCCCTCTCCTTCGTTTTCATCTTCATCCAGGTATTTTTCAAATATGGATTGTGTCTATTTTTTATCTATTTGTCGAGTTTTTTTATTTATGGATTATTTTACATAGGAATAAAACTTCATCATGAATGCATCATAATATTTTCAAGAAAATAAAGTACATATCAAACACATTTTATAAACTTTCCTAAAATTTCCCAAGAACCTCAACTTTCTCAAGAAAAAAACTTTCCTGTTACTAAAAGCCACCTTAATGGCTAATCCACATCAGAGACTGACAAGGCCACCTTTATGTCTACGAACGAAAATTTTCTACATCAGTTTATAACGGCATTCCTACATCCGAGGGTCTAATTGTATAATTAAAGAAAAAAACTCAAATGACTAGCCTTATCTTACATCAAAATCATTACTGCAATTCGTTCCCCTCGTCAAGTGACCTGAAGGAGCATTGGAATGAACGCAAGGGTTTCCTGCAATCTCATCTTTCCACAATTGTGTTCACTGAACAGAAACTATCGGATTCTGGTGCAAATTACCTTTCTCTAGCATGCGCAACCTCCTCCTTGCTGCTCTGTCTGGGATGAATTGACAGTGGGCTTTAGATTTACATCAACCATATCATCCTGTTTTGCAGAAGAAAGAGCTTCCATCCCTGGCAAGGCAGCAGCAATCTTACGAAACAGAGGCTGCAAATGCATTCACAGAAGACATTAATGACATGAGGAACCCAAACGAGAACGAACACGTGACAGAAGATAAACTTGACAAAAAAGAAATAGTTGATCATGAATGTGAAGTTCCTAGATGGGATATATTCTATATAAAAGCAGTATGGCCATACAATCTTTTGCAGATTGATATGATATGATCACAGGCATCAGAATTCAGAAGCATGTTCTAATAAACCAAAAATTGGAGACGATTTGGAGAACTAATTAAAATTTCACCTTGACATTGAAGCCTGCTTTTGCACTGGTTTCTATAAACATGACTCCAAACTCACGAGATTTGGCATCTCCTTCCTCTATTGAAACTTGCCTGTTCAAGTACGAAGCATTATACCAAAATTATGCAAAGTAAAATCACAATACTAACGGAAAACATAATGTGCATCCTACCTGGTAATTGAAATAACTACATAATATACTATTTGTAGCTATCGATATAACCAAATCTGATATCCTAAAACTCTATTTGGTCGACCAGATTTTAACAGTTGTAGGGTGATATTGAACAGAATCTAGATGTGAATTTATACTATAAATATTGTTTCTGATCTGAATCATTGAACATAATCTAATAACTTCAACTATGATAATTTGGTAAGCTCGTCTGAACTTAGAGTGCTATTTAATCTATTTATTGATGAAATGATTATAACTAACCATTATTTTCATATTTTGAAAGACTTAAGTTTGGCAAACCAAACAAGACATATTGCAACATAATATGGAAAGTCCCTTCTGTTAATGTACACAAACCAAGTGTCTTAAAACACTTTAATGATAAAGTATATGCAGTTACCAAATGATTAAGACAGTCAAGAATATAACTTTTATGCAAGGGATTCATATTGACCATATTGGGTAACTCATTAATTACTCACCTTTTCTCAACAAGATCAGTTTTGTTTCCAACTAAGACAATAATAACATCACTGCCCCGTTCTGTGCGTACCTCCTCGATCCACTTGTTAGTGTTCAGAAATGATTGCCTGTCTGCATCACAATAGCTTGCTAAGGAATTTAAACAACTATAATAGATGTTTAACAGATCGTCAGTCATATAATCATTGAAAAATGAATATGTGTGTGTGGCTTTCATTCATAACCACATAATGCTCAAAAAATCAGATCAGATCAGCCAGCCAAACATCATTCTTAAAGAATGCACAAAAATTCTACAAAACTTGGAAGAAATATGTCAAGACAAAATCTTTAAAGACAATTAAAAAAAATCATTAGATGAAAATACTGGCATTAAAAAAATTAACTACTCACTAGCAACATCATATACAATAACTGCAACAGAAGAATCTCTTATGTAGCTCGGAATGAGACTTCTAAATCTTTCTTGCCCTGCAGTATCCCTGTGAAATTGAAATACACTAGACTCAGGAAACATAAAAAGAACAGATAAACTAAAAACAAACGCCTACACCATGTACACCAGAATATATTGATGACGCCTCTAGAGATTTAAGATCAAATTAGTGACCAGACAATCTATTATTCTTGACAAGGTTGGTAAAGGGTGTGCGGTATTAATGTAGTGTATCATGAAGTGGAACAATAGAAATTCTTTCTGAATAGAAGTGAACAATGAGAAAATAGAAGGGAAAATCTTGTAGCACTTCCAATAAACAAAAGCAGTTCCCAGACCTCCGGCACAGAAGATGAATAACTATGTTTCCAACAAGTCAGAAAACCACCTAAGAAAGTTACTGCACAACCTAGAACTCATTGCTCTCTATTTTCTTTTCCAGTTCCCATTCTCACTTTATATGTTCTTTCTTGTGATTTCTTCATCGTGTGAATTGATCTAAGAATCCAATTTCAGTAATGAGTTTTTTATGTATAATAATAATAATTAAAAAAAAAAGGCATAAACAGACTGAGCTTGTATTTATGACTTGAAGAGGAATACAGCCTACCAAAGCTGCAAACGAACTGTTCGATCTTCAAGGTACATTGTTTTTGACAAAAAGTCAATTCCAATAGTAGCCTGAAATTTAGATAACCAACAAATTTGTTAAGAACCTAACAGCAGGAAAGGAACAAAAGAATGAAAAAAATGGGAAAAAAAGAACACACAAAGAAAAAAAGTTGCCATCCTAAATTATCCAATACTAGCATAGTGACACGCACTATCCACTTTTATTGTATTTTAAAATTATTTAAACAATAAAGATAGAATAGAGCAACTTCAACATATCAAATAATTACTAACTAATTTTATTTCTCAGGACAAGGTTTGTATCTTGGAGAGACCAAGATCCCAAACCCATGTTTTGCCATATTATATTAGTATAGATGATAGCTATTAGGAACAAGGAGCGAGACAAGATGGCAGAAATTTTATAATATTATTCCCATAAGTCTATTTATAATCAAACACAATTATAATAATTTAGACCTTAAACATCATTTCACAATTACAAATACAACCTCTTCTTGCCCCTCTAGCTCTTCACTAACTCAAACCTTATGATGTGGATATGCTAGAATGAACATACAACTTACAAGCATTTGGTTTGGTTCCTAACTGAAACATATCTTTCCGTATATAAAAGTAAATATATCATACCTATAGTTTAGACATACTTCTTCTGACAATATTCCAAAGAAAGCACAAAAATTCAGAGGAAAAGCATCTTCTAGAGTATATTGCAGATAATTTATCTACTCCTGCTCTTCCTAGTCACGTGCAATAAGCACATCTAAATAATCACAGCAAAAACACTGGTAGTTGTTTTCCTTCCCGATGTAAATACATTTTAGTCACTGATCAATGAGATGATCTTTCCATCTTAAGCACCATCTCGCTGTCCAATAAAACATACACAAATATGGCTAAGCCAAAATAATTAAAACAAGAGTACGTTCCCAAAACAAATAAGAACGTAAAAATATTATCTATTTCAGATTGATCCGCATTCAAATATAGGTATGTATATTAGAATCATATATGAAGAGACAAAATAAGAGATCAACGGCATGATCGCAATCTTCAGCGTAAGAGAAGAACAGGGGTGTACAACTTATTTTTTCCCCTTCTGCACTGATAGTTTGAAACCATCGATTTCAGTGGGAGAGAAGTTGGACGGCATAAAACCAAATTGAGAAAGAAATCGATGAGAAAAAATCGGGAATGACCTGATAGGTGGTGTCGAATTTGTCATACATGAAGCGGGTGATGATGCTGGTTTTCCCAACCGATTGATCGCCCAAGAAAACGAGCTTGTATTTGGCGAGAGGGGACACTGTCGCCATTTTTGGGGATTTACTATAAGGAAATGTCAGTAATTGGTTATGCAACGCAAATAAAGTTTAGATCTGAATCTCCCGAATTGTCAGAAGAACAGAGAGCGAGGATTAAGAAAGAGACACAAAAACGATGGCACGCAATTTCGAGTGCATTGCATTTATATATGGGAGGAGAGAAACCGCCAACCGACGTGGACGGCAACAACCAAACCTTTGAACTTTGTTTATGACCAATTTCGCCCCGTCTTTTTCTCAATTCACACTTATATCCTCCGCTTCACCAAGAAGCCAACACGGAAAGAGAGGTGTGCAAGTGCAACTCATTGACTCAAATGTCGTAAATGTTATTTGAGCACTAATTTTTTATATTATTTTTAACTTAACTATATTTTAATTTTTATAATCTGTCAAATTATAGTTTATCTTTTTAATTTCATCATAAATAATATAATCTTTAATTTTATTAAAGATGTAATAAAGTTATAATTTTAATTCTCTTAATTTTATCTTAAGAAATTAAAATTATAATTTTAATAAAATTAAAAAGACCATATTATTTAGATGAAATTATAAGAATAAAAATTATAACTTTGAGAAAGGACAAAAAATATAATAATAATTATTTTATTATTTATTATTTATAATTATTGTTTTTATAATATATTAAATAATTAAAATATATAATATAAGAGAAGTATACGAAAAATAAGTGTACAAATAATATTTTTTTTATTTTATTTTAGAAGAAACTCTTTGTCTTTTTACATTGGTGCAAAATTTATAAGATATACGAGCAGAATTTTTGGATTGCAATCATGAGTTATTAGTTGCTTCGCTGCTTCAAGAAAATACTTGAAATTAAGTGAAAATCAAATCATTTGGTTTGGCTGGCTTAATGAAAATTAAGCACGCAATAAACAATTAAACATAGATGTAATCATTTTTTTAGTATGCATTTTTAAAGTCCTAGAGTTATAATTTCAGAAATTAATTATGATTGATAGATATATTAAAAAAAAAGTTTTGGGAAAATATAATTAAATTAATGCAAGAGGATGTTAATACAAGTAGGTCAGAGTATTTAATAGTTATGTAACCTTAGGTTTCATGTTTTAAATAGAGAAGATAAAAAAATAATACAAAATTCTAAAAGAATATTGCTAATCACCCAATGAAAAAATAATTATTAGCTGCCCCTGGATGTTAAAAATAAAGATTAGAAGTTGCAACCCTTACGATGAAAAAACGGACCAGGATCTTAATTTTTTTGACTAGGTCTTTTTTTTGTTTTTTTTAAAATTTGAATCATTCAAAAATATTCAGATAATCTAAATTTAATGAGATATTTTAAAAATATATATATAACCTTTATTTTTTCTGAAAAGGTTGGGATTATGCAGGAAAAATATGATTGGGACCAATATTACGGCCCAAGGTAGCGTTTGTGTAGAACATGATCATATAAAGTTTGACAAATAAACCAAGCCTGGTTCTGACACCTTATGCCCATAATGCATTTATGCAAAATTTTATGATAGACGTAGTACCGTGAAAACAAGTTGGCTTTGCTCGACTCTCATTGGGTTGATAAGAAAAATAGATCGATTTGGATCAAGTTATGTTAAGACTCTTTTAATTGAGCATCAATTTGAAGGTTTCAACTTGGTTTTATAAGATTTGAAGGTCTAAATAAGTCCAAACAAGTTTAAAAGAGCCTATTTAAAAAAATTAATAAAAAAATATAAAAATTAATCATAAAATTTAACAAAAATATAATCTAAATTAATTAAAACAAGTATATATGAATAAAAATAAATTATTCATAATAAACAACAAATATAAATTAAATAATAATAATAATAATATCATAAAATTATCTTAACTTAACATAATAAATTAAAACATTTATCAAACATAATTTTTAACAATAATATTTGAATATATTTTAAATGTTGCACTCATTTGTTCTTTTAGATTATCTTTATTTATCATTAAAAAAATAATATTTATGCTATTTAAGATAAAAAAATTTTAAAAAAAAAAATTTAGGCCGACGAGTCGAGCTCGACCCTTATAAGCTCACTTAAATTCGAACATTAATTTTCAAGGTCCTAATCTTCTAAAAATGAGTCAACTCATCAAGTTGAGTTTAAAATTAATAGTACTAGATAGATAATAATCTCCTTTTTCAAGAAAAAAAAAATACTTTGACTACAGAATAAAACGATGCATCATTAAAATTTTGCTACTACATTAATTTTACTTCATATCTAACGTAACAAATTACACCTAAAGTTCAAGCCAGGGGAGAAAAATTTACTACAATTGAATCAGGCTGTAAGCTATTACGTCAAGAAGATTTGTATTTTAAAGGAAAGAATTACATAGAAGAAGGATAAGATATCCTCCTTAAACACACGAAAGCACAAACAAAACAATGGCATTAGTACAAGATAACTTTCCACTTCCTATGCATAACTGCCAAAGAAACTCCCTGTAAGCAACAACATGCTGGACACCAAAAAGACGCCATAAAAACAGTCCTATCCCATAGCAAGTATAAAAGGCAAATTGTTGCCAGTTAATTTTGCTGGGCTTCTATGCTACTAGTAATACTCAGGAGTAGCATTTTTATTTTTTTAAATTTAATATATAAATTTTTTTATTTTTTTTATAATTTTTATTTAAAGAAATATTTTAAAAG
>JASKGM010049820.1:0-20259 GCA_034509205.1 Ceratonia siliqua
GGAAATGGGCTAAAAGATTGGGTTAAAGATTTGGGTTAGTTTAGGTAATGTTGGGCTTAAAAGAAAATGAGTTAAGGTGAAGGGAAATGGGCTTACAATAACAAAAAAAAGAGATTGGGTTGCAAAGTATGTTTGTTTTGTTTCTTTTTCTTCTTTTCTTTTTTGTATTTTTGTTATTTTTCTAAATTTTAAAAATTATCTGGACAAAATCAAGTGTTTACACTTTCTAATTTAATTTTAAAAGTTATCAATTTTTTTTTTATCTTGTGCTTTGTTCCAATCACTAAACCTATTCACCATAGGTTATGTGGATTGGTGTTTCCCAAAGAATATGTGGTAAATATGCTTGGTTGGGAAGAAAATAACAACATCCAATATTTTCAAGAAGGCATGTGAAAATTCTTCATTCCATCTTCTAGTTAGCCGTGAAGTGTTTTTTGCCTATGTGTTTTGTTTCTAGCAGTATTACAAGCTTAAGTGTTTTAAAATTTTTAAAATTCATGCTTGTACCATAAATATTCAAGATAAACACTAGATTCAATAAGGCAGACACAAAATACAAGCCTTTATACCCCTTTACATGTCCCTACTAATATTTGAGAGGACTTGTATATAGACTTCGTGTTAAGTTTACCTCATACAAAACGAGGAGTAGACTCGGTGTTTATTGTGGTTGACATGTTTTCCAAGATGTTGCACTTTATTCCTTGCAAGAAGACCTCAAATGCCTCTCACATATTGAGATTATTCTTTAAGGAGATTGTCCGGTTACATGGGGTTCCACATTTCATCAATTCTAATAGGGACTTTAAGTTCCTATCCCATCAATTTTCCTAAAACTCTTTAGGTCCTGGGATTTAGCTAGCTTCTCCGATTTTTGCCAGTCAATCTAATTTTACCTCTTCTTTAGTTCTTTATGATGACCTAGATCATTTTCCTTACCAGTCTCAGTCTAACCAGATCGATCATGCATGTAGAGTCAAGTCTTAAAACATTGACAACCTAATCTAAACATTGACCTAAGAAAGGGAACTCGATCATGGGTCAATCATTTCAACCACCTAATCAGTCCAGCATTCTTAAAAATTTGATTTCTTTTTGTGTTTTTAAAGACCCCATTGGTATTTCTTAAACCGCTTCGGGTCTTGTATTTTAGCCTAGTTTAACAATCTTCTCTTGTTTTGGCCAATCTAAACTTGTTTGACTTCTTCTCTAAGTCCTTAAGATGATCCACATTGTTTGCCTTACTTGGTCCCAGTCTGGATCAATTGTCTATGTAAAGCTGAGTCTTAAAAAATTGACAACCAGATCTAGACTTGACTTGGGAGAGGGAATTAGGTCATGGGTTAACCGTTTCAACCTCCCAATTGGTACAACATTCTCAAAATTTTACTTATATTTTGTGTTTGTAAAGACATCATTGATTTTTCTAAAATCCCCAGAGTCCAAAGATTTTAGGTGGGTTTTTAACGATCTTCTCAGATTTGACCTCTTTTGTGGTTTTCTATCATGACATGGACTGTTTGCCTTATCGGGTCTTAGTCTAATAAGATTGATCATCGATGTAGAGTTAAGCTTTAAAACATTGACAGCTCGATCCAAACATTTACTTAGGAAACAAAACTAGGTTATGGATCAACTATTTCAAATACCCAATCAGTCCAATATTCTTCCAATTTTGACTTGTGTTTTGATTTTATAAAGACCCCATTGATTTTTCTAAAATCGTGCCTAATCTTGGGATTTTGTTGTGATGAATGATTTTCTCCAGTTTTGGTCTATCCAAACTTGTTCGACCTCTTCTTTGGGTTATTATGAAAATTCAGACTATTTACCTTACCTGGTCCTGGTCTAACTTGATTGTTCGTTTGTGTAGAGCTGTGTCTTAAAACATTGACAACTTAATCTAAACATTGACCCAGGAGAAGGGATTAGGTCATAGGTTAATCATTTCAACCGCCTAATTGGTCTAACATTCTCAAAAATTTGACTTCTTTTTTATGTTTGTAAAGATGCCACCAATTTTTTCTTAAACTGCCCCCGGTCCTAGGTTTTAGCTGGTTTTAATGATCTTCTCTAGTTTTGACCAATCCAAGCTAGTTCAACCTCTTCTTTAAATTTATTGTTTTGCATGTGGATAGTTCTGGTTTTTCAGGGTAATACTTAAAATAATGAATTGATGTTTCCTAAGTAATAATGAATTGATGCTTCCTAAGTCCTAACAATTCCTAGAAATTATTAATTTTGTAAATATGTTCTAATTAGCTTCTCTTGAATGTTTTCAGCTCCTGACATTCTAGTCAGTTTGGCATCCTTAGGTACTCAGAGTTAATATCATCACTATGGGTGGATATCTCTCCCATTTACTAAACATGTGCTATGTTTTTATGTAATGATTGTTATATTTTCTAAATATGAGTATTGCAAAATTTTGTATATTTTCGATTTTAGATAAGTATTATAAACTTATATTTTTGGTATTATGAGAAATTGTAACAACTTAATAAGTATGATGACGTAATTAATCTGGGAATAGACAATAGAGGTTATGTTATACTTGATCGCATTGAAAATATGATTTATGTGTTTTAAAAGCATGTGTACATTTTACTTTAACTTGGTGATTAAGAGGAATACTTATAGTATGTTTTATGTAAAACTAAATTAGCTAAATATTTTGAAAATATGAGGTAGAGGTCTTAGTATCAATATTTATGATATTACTTGTATTATAGTTAAAACTAGTTAGAAAATTAAAATTGTGATTCTATATAGTTTGGTTATGATGGAATGCTCGCAATACTCACCATTTAACAATACTTTTATTATAAAAGAAAAAATTCTTTATTTATTTTTAAAATAAAGGCAATGGTCTACAAACCAAAAATCGAGTCTAAAAATCTAATTATGTGTGACGAAGATATTCGGCATTCCATAACATTTGTGTTAAAAAAGCAATAAACCTAAATAGTTATGCAAACATGTGACCTAATTTATATATATGTTATCCACATAATCATAATATTAGGAAAAAAATAAGTAAATAAATAAATAACAAAATAAAAACTAATTCTATACAGTCACACAAATGAAATGGTATGAGATAAACTTAAGGTACTCGAAAGGAGATCAAAGTCCACTTAGTTCGGGGTAGAAAGTAGTTTAGTCTTCAGGCCTAATTGTGAAGTCAATGCCTCCTACACCCTCTAAGAAATCTCATGCATGTCTCACCTAATCCCTCTCATCTCCTCCAGAATAGACATCACCTTTTGCTCAGGGGGTGGCTGAGACTCCCTCGATACATGCTGCTCAGATGCAATTGACTCATCTTGTTCGATAGTACATCCAAAACGTCTTCCTCCACCACAACCTCTACTAGATACACTCGAATCTATAACACCCTCAAGCCTTGATGAAGCCTTATCGGACTCATAATGGGTTGGAGTTGTCTACCCACGACCCCGAGTAGATTGTGTTCTAGTTGGCATATCCTATAAAAGAGAATTTCAAGATATTCAAGACAATAACAAGGGGTATTTATAGAATATTGAGAATTAGAGTGAGAAGTTAGCACTTCGATACGGTAATGTAGTCACAGGTATACAACGAGAGCCTAGGTTCACATGTCGTTCACCTACACTACTTCCCTGAGGATGGAAACCCATAATGCAATCATAAACCATGCTCTAATACTAAATTTGTCATGACCCTTTTCCGAGTACACGATCGGTTTAAATCAAGGGTCCTTTAGAAACCCCTCATCTACCAGCCTTAAACTCACATAATGCAATAAAGTCTAAAAGCACAACAAACTTCAAGGAAGTTTAACATTTTCATTAAACCATGAAATGTGTAGTGAAATGTGATAAACATAGATATTCAAAATAGTAGTTCCCATGCAAGGGAAGTTGTGACCAACTCAAACGTGTAAGTGTTTCCATATACACATCATTAACAAAAATAGACTTAGACTCAAGATGCATGTCCCTAGTATGGAGATCTTTAAACAAGGAAATAAAGTCAAGAAAAAGAAAAAGAAAGTATACTATATGTTGCACCCATTAAAGATGTCGAGAAGGAAGTTACAAAGATAAAAAGAAGTCCACCTATACTATAGCAAAAGGGAACTACAACAGATAAATATTTCTTGGAAAGGAAAGACAACTTGCTACAACCATTAAAGCTATGAAACATGAAGCAACAAACAAAAAGAGAATTCTCCTAATCTACGGCAACATTAAGATGCCGAAATAATGAAGCAAGTAAGAAGGAAACTCACCTACTCTACAGCAAAGCTAAAGCCAAAATCAAAGGAGCTGTCCTACAAAATATCTTGACAAATCTTAGAAGAGAAAGTGCTGAAAAAGAAGAAAAAGAGACTAGCCTAAAGAGACTTCTTAGGCGTGAAGAAAGTAGTTTGAAGCTACAAAATCAGAAGATGTCCAATGTCTCTCCAACGGCCACTTCTCCAGAAGAGTTTAAAAGAGAAGCTTGGAGCTTTCTCTCATTATCATAGCACAGAGAAAATTTTGTGAGCTTTCATTTTGTAAATACCTTTGTTTCATTTGGTTTTCTTTGTGTTTCTTAGAGGTCATTTTATTGAAGAACTAGAGTGAGCTTGAGTTTGTATACATATACTCCATGAGAGAGTTAAAGTATATTTTTTTATATTTGATTCTTTGAGATAGTTAGTGGTAAGCGAGTGAAAAACACTTGTAAACGTTGTTGGTGAGTATGGAAAAACCAAATTGTTTGTGGTGAGCGGAAAATCATTCATTGATAGTGAGTGAGTGAAAACTAGTGTTGTAAATTGTTGATTGGTTAGTGAAAAATTCCTTGGGAGTAAGGGGACTAAATGTAGGCATATTCCTTAAGGGATAAATTTAAGGATGAACTAGTATAAATCTCTGAGTGTTGAATCTCTTCCATACTCTAATTTATTTTTGATTGTTTACAACTTATAGTTGAATTTGCATTGTTTTGAAAAGGGTATTGAAACTCTTTTAGTACATGGAAAACTTTTAGTGAACTAATTTTAAGTGTTTCAACTATTTATTTGAAATCTTTCAATCATATTTTCACTACTGTTTGTGAAACATATATTGGATAAGAAAAACTAGATTTGAGGATTATAATTTGATATACCAATTTACCCTCCTCTTGGTATTTTTGACTTTATATTGGTATCTAGTAGGTCTCTAATTTTTTTACTTAACCTCCTTAAGTAAAGATCCATTCATGTATTGATAGAAAATTTAACGAAGGGGCACTTTCTTGAAGGTAATTGCATATCTACACCACCATTCTTTGATGGAGCAAACTATACTCATTGGAGTGGTAAAATGAAATTCTTCATCCAATCCATAAATTATTACATGTGGAGTGTCATAGGGGATGGTTACAATTCAAAACCAAGGAAAGAACGGAATGAATATGATAAGAATTTATTTTCTTTAAATATTAAAGCAATGCATATGATATTCAATGCTTTGAATGAAGATGATTATGCTAGAACAAAATTGCTCTAGTGCTAAAGATATATGTGTAATGCCCCATTTTGTCTTAACCTTTGACAAGATAGTAAACCTGAGGGAAATTCACTTGTTTACAAATACACTTAGTATAGAGTAACTTTGACCACTGGTTTGACCGATAAATTGAACCCCATGTTGGCTTCTGTAAAAGTTTTAGATTTGTATGATAACAAGCTAGAGGATGTGAATTTTTATATGGTGGTGGATTCAGAAAGAAATTATGTAAAAATAAAATTTTGTGAGAAAAAGGATGATTTTCCCTTGGAGGCAAGGATATAAAATGAGGGAACTTTGGTAAACTCACATGTGAACTCTAGAAAACTCCATGGCCACATGGCTGGCCATTTCAAGAAGAAAGCTAGATTTTTGTAATTTTAAATTACCTAATTATCCATTAGATTTTAATTTTTATAAAGTGGTAGCTAGTGGCCTTTTTGTCATTTTTAGGGGAGGCTTCTCTTATAAGCTCCCTCTCCCCATTTCTTTCGTTAATTCTATTCCTTCATGCCCAGTTGAAGTTGTCTTTCTCTTCCTTGTCTAGACACCGTTCATGGAGCTCCTAAGCTCCATGCAACCTTGATCCCTTCACTTTTTCCACCTCCTTCCTTTACAAAAATTTCATCTTTCTCCTCTCTAAAAAAGATTATGGTGTTGGATTGAAGAAATTATCAAGAGAACTTCATTCTAGGGATTTTGAGTGGAAGCTTGTGAGTTGTGTTTTTGGGTGATTAAGAGATACCATCCTCAACTTTTTCAATCTTTGGCTCCCTAATGTAATTTCTAAGCTCAATATTGCTTTTAGATATCAAATAGAAAGAATTTAGGCTATGGGTAACATGAAAGATGGTTTTCGGTGCTAATATTATATAAGAACAAATATGGGTCATGAGTAACTTGCATAATGGCTATGATATTAGAAAACTTGAGTATTGCATGGTTGTTGATGGTCATAATAAATTGAAACATTTAGATAGGAGAAATTCTTAATGGTATTATATATTTGAATGTTGGTTTAGGATGCTCTTAAGGTTGTTGTGGAAATGACTAAAAGAAATTGTTCAGCACTAATCCTTGATTCAAGTAAATATTATTGTGTGGTTTTGATTTCGATTATTTAGCTCTACCATGTTGGTTCATAAAGAGAAAAATGAGAGTCTTCGGTTTGCGTAATCACTTATTGTTGATAATTGGAAACTTATATTTTAAAAAAGGAGTATGTCTTGATTACCTTACTAATGTATGAAGTGACATTACTACTTGTTATAATGATTATTTTAAGAAACTGTTGGAGAAAGAAGTTATGAACTGGTTTATTATGAAATGAAATCTTGGACCTTATTCTTTAGGTAGTAACCAATTTTGAGTAAAGTAGTAAATTTGAAATTGAGTAACTATGTGATAGGTAATACCCAAGTACCATTTCATATGTGTTGTTACATAAATTCCTAAAATCTAGTTAAGGTTATATGAATGAAAAAGTTATGTTGGAAATGTGTTATTAGGAGTAAAAGTGTGGAAGTGGCTATAAGGAAAACATTGATTCAAGCATTGCTATTAGGATAATGGAAAAAAAAGTTACTTCTTACATGCAGCAATGCAATAGAAATATGTTGATGCTGCATGAATTTGAGATATAAATGAGGAAATTAGGAATTTAAGTACTTGTATAATAATGTTATATGGAAAGGGATTAGAAGTAGAACACTTAACCAATCAAATATAAATGATTCGGTTCGGTTCGGTTAATTAATTTTTTTTGTTAAAAATCGAATCAAACCGAACCGTTGTTTAGCGGTTCAGTTTGGTTTGGTTAATCAGCTAATTATAAATAATAATTATTATCAAATAAATAAAAAAATATAAATATTAAATAATATATTTTATATATTATATATTATATATTAAAAAATAATATATATAATTATAATGATATATAAATGTTATTATATATATTTTTATATATAATTATATTTAATATATATATATTTAATTAATTATATATATACGGTTCGGTTCGGTTAATCGCGATTTTGAAAAAATCAAACCGTTAACCGAATCGTGTATGGTTCGGTTAGGACACTATTTAACTAAACCGAACCGTCTAATATTTGGTTTAGTTAATTTTTTCTTCGATTTGGTCGGTTTGGCGGTTTAATCTAACCAATTGCACACCCCTAATTTAGAAGTGTATTGAGGATAAATAACCAAGATTATGTATAGCCTTATCATGGCACACATATACATTGGAATGAAATATTTTGATGTTGTATATTTCATTCTTGCATGTTTCGAAGCCACTTAAATATAAATTAAATTTTGATTTAGAAAAATTTTATATATACGTTTATGAGTGAATAATAAATATTGTGGCATGCTCTTCTTATCTTAAACTCTTCTATATAAGCCAATTTTTTTTTACATTGTTTATATAATATTTTTCTTGAGGCATTGAACTAGTCTTCCTTCGTATGGTTGTTTATGAGGTTATTTTCTCATTTGACAATAAATTTTATTTTCCATAATTACCTTAGTTTCTTGCCATATTTATGATCAATTTAAATTATTACTATTTGAACAACAAATATGGGGAAACAAGACTTTTGGAAATAAATTTGGAAACATTTTACTTATTTCTTTAGCAGAGTTTTGGTGCCTTGAACTTGTAAAGATGAAATATTGAATCGATTGGGGAAAACATTGTTGTAAATTGCTGGTTTTCAATGCCATTAAACTTATGGATATATTTTACTGCTATTATGAGTTTTAAATTAGTTTTGTTGCAAATGGTTTTAGGAAAATCCATGTTAGGACCCCGTAGCCATTAGCAGGCTAACGGCCTATATGCATCTAGATATATGTTGGTATTATGTTTGGTGTGGAAAGAGCTACTCGTTAAGTATAGCTGCCTAAATGAGACAAGGAGCTGCCAACGAGACATAGCCACCCCTACAGAGATTATATGATATTGGTGCTTTCAGGGGTGACCCCACAGAGTTGAAATTACTTATTTCATTCATTATTTTAAGTATTTTTAAATTTTAATGGCATTTATAATGAGATGAGATTTTAGAAGCTATATTTTATATATATAAAAAAAGACCATTTTAGTATACGCCATGTTACAAATATAAGTATAAGGCATTTTCAAGCATAACATTATGGCATTTTCAAGTATGTGAGATTACGTGGAGATTGCAAGTATGCTAACATTACATGGCATTTGTACGTTTAACACTAGCAAATATATTTGAAAGAACCTAAGTGCAGGTTATTTACAAGGATAAGTACATGGTAAGTACCAATATAAGTACATGGAGTTGCCTTTCCAATGGAAGCTTGCGTGTAGTAGACTACCTTTTTTTCTTCTTTTTGACTTCCTCGTTTTCCACTGAGATAACGTGCTGTAAGCCACTTTTCATCTCTTTTCATGCTTTCCATTTAATGTTTTGCGGAGACAATCACATCTTCTTCCATTTTTGTCTTTTCTTCATGTGTGCTTTTCCACTTTTTCCCTTCATGGTTTCTCTTAATTGCATAAAGGACATTGTTGACTTTTCTTGAATTTTCTTTTTCCTTTCCTAAAAATCCAAAACGTGATATGCCTTTCTTATTTCCTTTTTCTTCAATATTGACTTTTCCTTTCTATTGTTTCTTCCTTTAATATGCCCACAAATTTTTATTTCAAAAATAGCAAATAATTAGTGTAATAATTTCTTACTTTGGCTTCATTTGAATATCTTAGAAATTTATGGCCTAAGAAATAATTTTCAAAATATTTATTATCATCAAAACTCCAAATACTTTCTTAATGAAACCTTGGTGTTAACACAGGCATGCATCCTACTCTTATAGTCACAAACTTCTAAACCAAGTCTTTGATACTGTTGGGCAAATACGTAATGCAAGTGCACGCTATCCTTAACAAGTAATAAATTGACGGGTAAAGTATTGTTCCAAGGAGGGTTTCCAATTACCAAAATTATGTAATTTTCTAAATTATCTAGGCAATCAATTATCACATTAAGGATGACAAAAACATAGCGGTAAAGAGAAATTGACCACAGAAAATCCTAGGAATGGGGTTCATCAACAATGCTATGTTATGGAATTAATACTAATTATTAACCTTTACTGAGTTGCAAAGACCAAATTTCCTCAAATATACTTTACCCTTTATCAAGGTATAAAAACTCTACTCATATTAAATCTATGTCTACTTATGTGATTATAGATGTTAATGTAAGTGCATTACGATTTATGAAATCTTAACACATTACGATTTATGAAATCTTAACAAATGTTTATAGAATAGTGCTTATACTTTCTTGAGTACACTACCTAGGCCTTATAAATGTACCAATTAACATCAAACTTCCACTTTTGCTCCATCATTTGATGTCTTAAACAAGCAACTCATGGCTAATAAATTACAAGCATTAAAAAAATTTATTAAGTTGCAATAGCAAATATCTTTAACACAACCAAAAATCAATCCATAACAAGAACTTCAGTGACTACTTCCCAATCCTCGAATAAGAAATCTAGACACTCATGATTAAAACAATAGAGAACAAGAAGAAGGAACTCCTCTTTGAAGAACCCATACACTTTTTTCTTCTCATATATGAGCTACTTGGCTTCCAAATCGCTGCTCCACTCTTTCCTCTAGGTTTTTCACCCCATTTCTCTAAAAATACCCTAGCCAAAGTTATGTTTTCTAAAGTAGGGTTTGTGTTTTAAAGACAACTTATGCACACAGGCATTGCGGGACTGGTATTTGGGCATTGTGGCACCCAACCCTAGAGCCTAAATATCTGGTTACGGATGGGTGTTGCAACGCCTAACATTCTGACTTGGTGCTATTTAATCAAATGGGCACTGGGGCACCCAACTCTCTAGAAAATGTGCTAAATTGGCTCAAAATACCTAGAAAACATTCTAACAAGTTCCAAGAGTTAATTAAATGTAAAAGGTACTCAACTTTGTATAGAACTACATCCAAAGCACCAAAAACACTCTAAATAGCACACTAAAACCCTAGGAACATGTGGTATGAAATCACCAAATCAAATACCCCCAAACTTGAATATTTACTTGTCCTTAAGAAAAAGAAAATCAGAAAAACAAATGCACAAGATTTAAATTAGGCTTAACTAATCACACAAAGAAGGTACCCATTATGCAAGCATCAAATTCCCAATGCAGTACACAACAATATCAAGTAAAGAAGGTTAAGCATATGCACTTTCCTTAGGTCACATATTCAAACTTCATTCCAAACTCAAACTTTTTTTATGAATGCACCCGGTTACTCAACAAGTTACAAACTCAAAGTGCTTTGTATACTCATAATTCATGCTGCTGTTTGACGTAAAGGTAAACATTGGTGATGAATACCTCTAGTTACTAAGCAACTCAAAATATTGGAGTAGTTGGACTTTTACACACACTTATTTATTTACTGCTTGTTTATTTTCTAAAAAAAAAAAAAGGAAACAATCACAAGGACAACATCACAATTGACTTTGCATGGAACTAAGTATTTCAACAGTCCTAAAGAAACCAAACATGCTTAATCCTATTTTAAAAGAAATTAGTTATCATAAATCAGAGGAATTCAAGGCTTGAATAAGATGAAATCTAAAAGTACACTGTTGGTCCTAATTCAGTCTCACACAATAGTCAAATCAAGCATATCATATCAAGTTATAATCATGTTTGGTTTGAAGTTAATGACTATGATTTTGAAAACATTATCTGAACAAATCACCACATATTTAATATAAACAGCACATAATCCAGCACAGTTCAGTAATATTCAACAATATTTATCCACTATCAACCCATTCCCCTAAACTTAAATTTCACATCATCCTTAATGTAAAGGAGTAGAAGGATAGAAACAACACTCCCTTAATTTATGAAGGCCTAAAGCTGAAAATTCAGAAATTCTTTTTCCTTACTTGAATAGCTCCAAAATCTACACATCACAACCAAAGGGGAAAAACATAACTTAAAGACAACCAACAAACTACAAATTGAAGATAAGAGACAAGGGAAAAAGACACTTAGGTTGCCTCACAAGAAGCGCTTGTTTAAAGTCATTAGCTTGAATTTGCCATTTGAATTCTCATCTAGGGTTTCGTAACTCAGAAAGTGCATGATTCCTTTTCATGGGTTACTCATGGAAGTGCTCCAATTTGTCGCTCTTCTTTGTGAATGAGGCTCCTATCTTGTTTTTCACCATATAAGGTTTATCATTTGAGCAGTCTCATTTTTTAATTCCTTCTTGCTTTTTTTCTTCGTACATACGCTTATCACACAGCTCTCAATGGGATCATTAATAATGTCAGCACTACAACTCTCTTTAACTAACTTATCACTCAAATCAATGCTAAAAATATTGTCAGTACTAGAGGGGATATGTAGGAGCTGTATACAAATTGAATTCAACTTCCTCATCGCCAATTCCAAAAGTAAACCTACCCTTTTGCACATCTATTATTACCCTACCAGTGGCTAAGAATGGGTGACTGAGAATCAAGTGGACATCTTTGTCTTCATTTATATCCAGCACTATGAAATTAATTGGAAAAATTAACTTGTCCTCCTTAACTAGAACATTTTCCAAAATACCAATTGGTTACTTGAATAAATGGTCTGCCAGTTGCAATGATACATTAGTAGGTTTCAAATATGCTAATCCCAACATCTTCACTATAAATAATGGCATCAATGACACATTAACTCCAAGGTCACACAAAGATTCATAAAAATCCAAATGTCCTATAGTATAGGGAATAGAGAAACTCCTGAGATCTCTAAGCTTTGGTGGTAACTATTTATAAATCAAAGCGCTACACTTTTCTGTTAATGCAATTGTCTCAAATTCCTCTAGCCTTCTCTTCTTTGACATAATCTCTTTCAGAAACTTGGCATACACAGGAATTTGGGCCAAAGCATCCACAAATGGGATGTTTATGTGTAGTTGCTTGAAAACTTTCAAAAACTTCTCAAATTGTTGATCTAATTTACTTTTTTGGAGCCTCTGTGGGAAAGGAATTGGTTGTACAAATTGCTTTGTTGGCTCATGTATTTTTTTAGATTATTTCATTTCTCTTTGCACTAACTTTCTCATAGATTCTTAAGTCATCTCATTCACCACTACTTTCTTAGAACTTTCATGATTAATCTGTTCAATATTTCTCTGCTCAATCTTTGAGGAAATAGAATTAGAGGGACATATGCTGGAGATGCAATATAAGGTGCTTTTGGCTCCTCATCTTCTTACCCGTCGCTTGGTGACACATCAGGATGTTTCACCTCTTTAGAATCTTAGAGCTCCCTACCACTTCGTAGAGTAATCGCATTGCAATGCTCTCATGGGTTTATCTCAGTTTTGCTCGGTAAACCTCTTTGCTCTCTAAAGTTTATAGTGTTGGCCAACTTCCCCATTTAGGTCTCCAAATTCCTTATGGAAGTTGCTTGACTCTAGAAATGAGTTTGTGTTTCCTGGAATTGAGCTATGGTTTTAATCATAAACTAATTGGTGTTATTGGCTAACTAAAGCAGTGCTTCCTCAAGTGCATATTCCTTTTCTGGAGCTGGAGATTATGGTTGTGCTTATAAAAGGAAACCAAGTGGGTGAGTAGGTCTTGAGCTACTTGCTTGATTCTCTTGGTCTCTCCATCCAAAATTTGGGTGGTTTCTCCAACATGGGTTATAGGTGGAGGAATATGGGATATTTTGGGAATGCTGCTGCTATTGTCTATAATTTGACACATAATTTGCTTGTGCCACTTGCATGCATTCAACACTTATATGGGCTCCGCCACAAAAATTACAACTCACAATTAAGCTAAAATCAACATTAACATTTATATTCCTTAATCCGCCAAACATCTTAACAAGAGAATCCACTTTGGCATTAAACATATTGATGCCATCTACTGTATACATTCTTGGAGTCTAATTTTGAGTTTTCCTTGGCACTCCTCTCTCACCCAACCATTAGTAGTTATTTGAAGCCATTTTTTCAAACAACTCCATTGCTTCTTCAACAGACAACTTCCCCATCAAAAAGTCTCTCGCTACTACGTCTACTATATTTTTCAAAAGAGGTTGCAAACCCTTGTAAAAGGTTTGAACTAGTAACCAGTCAAGTAAACTATGATGGGGACATCTTCTCTACTTGTCCTTATATCACTCCCAGGCCTCATACAATGATTTCCCATCCAACTGTGTAAAGCATGTAAGATCATCCCTAAATTTGGCAATCTTCCATGGGGGAAAAATTTGTTCAAGAAAGCTTCAAACAATTGACCTAGGTGATAATTCAATTTGGGGCCTTAGATTGCAACCATGATATAGCTTTGTCTCTTAAGGAAAATGGGAATAATCATAGCCTAATTGCATCATCGCTGACCCCACTCATTTTCATTGTATCACAAATTCGCAAAAAATAAGCAAGGTGGCTGTTGGGGTCTTCATTTGCACCTCCCCTAAACTATGTATTTTGCACCATCTAACTCATCTCATGCTTAAGTTTGAAAATGTTAGAATTCATAGTGGGATTGACTATGCTGCTCTATGAACCATTAATATCTGCATTGCATGATCCTTCAGCAATACGCTCTACTGGGTAGGTCGATTAGGAGGCTGATTCACTTTATTAGCTTCCATGTTTTCAGAATGAACTTAACTTTGTTCTAATCTTTGTTGCTTTCTAATTGCCCTCAAGGTTCTCTCAATCTCTAGATCGAATGGTTCAACTATAACATGGTTCCTGTGCATGCAATAAGGACACACAACAAAGATTAGCACCAAGAAACCTAACTAAAACAACAAATACAAAATTTTACCACTGAAAATGAAATTAAAAACACAAAAATTGAAAAACCCTAGAAGATGATGGAGTTTAGCTCTAAGCGGGTGGTGCCCAAGGCAAAGCAACGAGTTTTGCTCGGAACGGGGTTTCCCTTTCAAAAAGTATATGTCCGCAACTAATTATCCAAAAAAAATGTGAATAGTAAAAATCAAGAAAAGCATGAAAATGCAAAAAAAAAATGCTAAAAAGTGTAATAAAGCCTAAACTAATCCAGGAAATTCTTGTATTGATATTGAAAACATATCTCGCTAGCAACGGGGCCAAAAACTTGTTGGGCAAATATGCAACACAAGTGCACACTATCACTAACAAGTAATAAAGTGATGAATAAAGTATCATTCCTACGAGGAGAGCTTCCAATTACCAAATTATGCTATTTCCTAAATTATCTAGGCAATAAATTATCATATTAAGGATTACAAAACCAAAATGGTAAAGAGAAATGGATGATAGAAAATCCTAGGAATGGGGTTCATCAACTAAGCTATGTTATGGAATTGATATTGATTGTTGACCTTTACTGAGTTGCAAAGACCAGTTTCCTTAAATAAGCTTTACCCTCTATCAAGTTATAAAAACTCTATTAACATTAAACTTATGTCTACTTCATGATGATAGATGTTAATATAAGTGCATTACGATTTATGAAATCCTAACACTTATTATGATTTATGAAATCTTGACAAATGGTCACAAAAGAGTGCATTTACTTTTGTGAATACACTACCTAGGCTTTATAAATCCACCAACTAACATCAAACTTCCACTTTCACTCCGTCATTTGATGTCTTAAATAAGCAACTCATGGCTAATAAATTGCAAGCATTAAAAACAAAGTTGTTAAGTTGCATTAACAAATATCTTTAACACAACCAAAAATCAATCCATAACAAGAACTTCAGTGACTACATCCCAATCCTAGAACAAGAAATCTTGCTACTCATGACTAAAACAATAGAGAAGAAGAACAAAAAACTCTTCTTTGAAGAACCCATAAGCTATTTTCTTCTCAAATCCAAGCTACTTGTCCTCCAAACCACTGCTCCCTTCTTTCCTCTAGGTTTTTCACCCCTTTCTCTAAAAATCCCCAAGCCAAAGTTGTGTTTTCTGAAGTAGGGTTCATGTTTTAAAGACAACTTACGCGCACGGGAGTTGTAGCACTGCGGCACCCAACCCTGGAGCCTAAATATCTGGTGGTGCATAGCTGCGGTGCCTAACATTCTGACTTGGTACTGTTTAATCAATTGGGCATTGAGGCACCCAACTCTCTGGAAAATGTGCTAACTTGGCTTAAAATGCCTACAAAATATACCAACAAGTTTCAAGCGTTAAGTAAATGTAAAAGGTACTCAAATTTGTATAAAACTGCATCTAAAGCACCTAAAATACTCTAAAATAGCACACTAAAATCCAAGGAACATGTGGTATGAAATCACCACATCAGATACCAACATTGTCATACCCCAATTCTAGAGCGTGGCCGACTAGAGAAAAGGATAACCCAAGACTTCAAAGCCTCACATGCTAACTAATGCAATGTACAAATTTTTGTGACTTTTAAGTAAAACTTAAAAAGTCCAGCAAAGTATCCTTTGAAAATAGGATATAGCCCAATGTACAAACAGAGCTTTTCAACAATTACAAGATAATGAAGCTTTACTGTTCAGATTTACAAAAACCAAAAAGCATTCAAGAGGAACAAGATTCCTCAAACATGTATCATGATACATCATGGTTCTATGTGACTGCAAGACATCTCCCATGGACCCAAACATGTACTCCAAGAACATCTTGCTGATCCAAATGGTTGGCAAGCAACCAGACACAAGTGATGTTATTGACAATCTACCTATCTAAAAAACAAAATAAACAGAAGGGGTGAGTCATAAAGACTCAGCAAATAGATAACATATCCAAAAGATGCTATAAAAAAACTTAATATATGTGTTTAACTACATAGGTTCATATTCTGAAAAATATTTGTATATATTATGTCAAAGACAAAATCTGAGAACAACACATTATCTCAAAACTTATATAGATATTCTTTAATCTAACTAACATAAGTTAGCTCAAGAGTAGGATTATTTGAGTCTTCTCATGCAAAAAAACCTGTGGTCAGGGATTATTCTCTTGCCAAATGGCATATAATCGCGTAACACATAGATTACGCATAAAATAAAATAACGCAGTGTGTCATGTAGTATTCATCTTCATAGCCACATTCCAAATCATCATGTAAGCTAGGGAATTTATTAACCTGGTAATAAAAGTGCTTAGGGCTTAGTCTCGTCGATATTATAACATAGAGTCTTCCCGAGATGCTCCTGGGTGTTTTACTAGCAAGTACTCTAGTGGTCCCAAACACATTGCATACTTATATCATAATTTGAAATTCTAAATTAGAGTTATGAGCTTCATATTCAAGAGAAATTCAAGGTAAAAAATTTATTTCATAACTGATGACAAAACTTAAATGAAAAAATAAGATCAAAACTATATCCAATACGGAGCTTATTCTTTCATATTCGAAAACATATTTGAATTACTAAAGTCTACAGTTCCATCAATCAAGACAAAGTTCAAATCAAGAATATACCTTCGCATACCACAATATAATTACTTAGGTTACCCAAAAATCATAATAAATTTCAGTATACTTTCAGAGACACATAAACTTGTTCATATAACTTATACAAAGTACCACTGATCAATACCTAAATACTTTTAAATCATATCAAAAAATATTATAGATCATCATAATTAAATTTCTAAGTAAACTTTAGTACTTTAGAGACATACTAACAGTCAGATAATATTTTTTATTGACAACATGGCCGAAAATACAAGAAGCTTAGCGCTGGCCTCTGGAACTTATACGACAACTCATAATGAAGTCTCCAATGTTCATAATGTCATAGGGAAAGGGCAAAAACTTAAAATATCATCATACGAAATTTTTAATTAGCTCGAATGTCTCTAAAAATCTAAAATCCTCAACATATCAGAAAAATCTAGCTCTAAACCTATTCCAACTAAATATTCATAACCCATAACACTTCATAATAATTTCTTGGAAAAAGATTAAGCCTCATAATGTCAAAAATCAAGAGATATACACTTACCCATTAGTTTAAATTTGGGCAAAACAAAACTAGGTTGCTATCTCACGGTTTAAGGCCAAATATATGAAATTCGTACCCAAAATTGCTGTATTATGCCTCTAACGTGACTGGACTTCTCTAAATGTGAGTGGCTAAGTTTCCAGAGAGAGAAACGCCAAAGGTGGCAAAAGAAAGCATTAAAACAAAGTATTAAGGTGAAAGTGATGAATATTGGTAAGAAAAATGGTGTAAAATGACTTAGAATGATGAAAAATAGCAAGGAGGTGAAAGGGGAAGAACATTTTTTTTTCTTTATTCTTTTGAAAATTTTTACCTTATTTAAACTGCAAAATAAGATACATTTTTGTCCTCTTATTAAAGAAAAAAATAATTATTTTCACTTCCAAATAAGCAGATTACAATGTCACAAAATAAAATAATTATATTCTGATAAAAATATAAAATCCCTTTTTTAAAGGATAAAACTGAACTTTAGGCTCTAATTTAGAATCAAAACTTTGATTTAATACTTTCAAACGTTTTATATGTTTTTTCTAAGAAATATTATTCTTCAAAATCTCCAGACAAATTTTCAAATATAATAAAGTCCAAACTTAATTCAATAAGATTTCGAATAGAACTTAAATGGTTAACTAGCAGCATGCCAATTGGCGAATAGGATTAGTTCAGTGTTTCGGGAAGCAGCTGATGAAGGGACTACTAAAATGAGGATAGGACTTCGTTCAGTTTGCTGGTCCATTCTATCGAAGTACCTGTGGATTTCCAGATCACCTCACAAATGAATAAATAGATATTATAATTTATAAACAAGATTTTTAAAAGAATTTTAAGGCTCATGAAATTAGATTCATCACAAGTGTTATGTGACTGAATATTCAATTGTATTGAAAAAAGGTAAGGGTAAAATACACTCAACTCTTTGACATATATATTAGAGCAGTACACTCCACTTTATTTTACATGTAAAATGACATTCCTCCCCATTTAACTAAATTGATTTATCATAGAGTTAGAATATGATATATTCTGTTTAGCTTGCGTTTAACCAAGATTAACATGCATGACATTGTGATTTGTATCAATTAATTGGTTCTTTTTTAATATAAAAATGAGTTAAGTTCAAGAGAAATATAAGACAATTGTCTTTTATCTTTTTTACAATAGATAAAAAAATTAGCTGAAAGCCACCATTGCAAACAATAAGATCGTAGTCAAGAAAAAAATTCAAATTAATAGTGTCCTAATACTCTCCAAATAAAGATGTGTTTATATTTTATTTTTTTTGGTTAAAGATGTTGCATAAAATCTTGGAAGATTTTGGAATGGATTCAAATGATTTTAGGCTCTGCCATTTGTTTCACTGTAAATTTCTTTGAAAAACTTTTCAGACATAAAAAATTTTCTAGTATTTGTTTTGTTAAAGAGAATTTTTCAAAAAACTAAATTTTGCTTTAATGTTTCAAGGAAAATATTTTTCAAAATAAGTAAGAAAACCATTTTTAATTTTTGTTTAAACTCATTACTCTTAACCTATTACCATTTTCTACCTTGATTATTATTGTCACAAACATTTGATCGAGTTTAAAGTCGTCGGACTTGAATCTAAATAAAAATTTTGAAAATGAGTCAAACTCAAAACCGAACTCAAATATTTGGGTCAATATGAGGCCCAAATAAAAATTTTGAAAAAGAGTCTTAGCATAGATCTGGACTTCAACTTAAATATTTCTATCAGGATGAATTCAAGATGAAATAAGAATTTTAAAAATCAGTGGGGCACGGGCCTAAGCTTTTTTCTTTTCCTTTTTTAATAAAAAATTCAGAATCATGATACCATCACTAATATGACCACTTACAAATTGATGCAGCTCCATACCCTGATCAGACAAGCTTAATGAAACCGAAAGTTTAAGCTTCTTGAAACAAAATTAGATGAGGTCGTAAAGACCATTTTTTGAACCAGCTCATTCTCTTTTCGTTTCCCCAAGGTCCCAGGAATAGAGGAAGAGCTAATTGAATGAGACAAAACAAAATGTTTATGACAAAACACATGCATTTTCCTTAGTTTAGCAGGCCTGTTATTTATGTCAGCTGAAAGCTTACGTTTTATATCCATACCATGATACCTTTAGCACAAGTCCAATTAAGCGAGCCCGTGTAATGTAATAGCAAAGAAAATATTTTTCGACTGCTCCAACACTTGGTTCCAAAAAAGAAAAATTGTTTTGGTTCCAGGTTGCTATAAAATGTCAGCCCATAAGTAACCCCAATAAGGCAGCTGGTGCGTAACCAATGTTGGACTCCAAACCTCGACAACGAAGCCTCAATTTGAAAGCCCTCCAAATTGGAAACACAACTAAAATATAAATATCCTTGCAGTATAGTGGTAAGTATTTTTGTTTTTCAGAGCAAAGGTCGTTTTCCCGCAGAGGATTGGGTCTAGTTGATTAATTACTATTAAAATTAAATAATCAATGCTTGAAATAAAAATGGGGGGTTTTGTGAGAATAAAGATACCTAGAAATAACTATGAAGGTAAATAGATGTAATAAGATTGAAGAATGCAACAACAATAAGAAAGTGAGAATAAGGTGAGGAGTATGGTTAAGGATTCACTCTTCTCCATTAGACAAGGCAAATGATTATAGACAATCACTCATTATGATTATAAACATGACAATGTTTTCAACTCTCCATCCTGATTACTAACCGT
>JASKGM010049831.1:0-20257 GCA_034509205.1 Ceratonia siliqua
ATGATTTTGATGTAATTTTGAGAAAGTGATATATATATATATATATATATATATATATATATATGTATACATATATGTGAAAATTATTATCATGTTCCATAGTATGAAAATATCCGAATATTGATATTGTGAAAATATGAATGATATGAGAATTATGAAAGTAATTTAGAACTGTATTCTGGGATCCGTAATAGAGTGGCGGTAGAACCACTAGGTGCACCTAGGTCGCAACCTTTATCAGTTGAAGGCAGTTCCTGATAAATGGTACTTCTGTCAGTGAGTGCAGTTCCTGACAAAAGATTGAGTGTTATTATGAATGGTTCCTTCGGATGAGAATGCTCCTTAAGAGAACAGGAAAGTTAGTATTTCCCTTCGGTGAGTGCAGTTCCCGAAGGTGAGGATCGAGTTACCCTCCAGTTGAGTTTTGTCTTCGGGAGTGGGAATATTATTTTCTCAGTTTGGGTTCTCCCCTGGAATTTGTTATGGATCCTAGAAACTTTATACTTGATTTAAAGTATTATTGGATATAATGTCTTTTTAAATTTCATATTATTTAAAACTATCGAAATATGACTATGAAGTAACAGTTACTTTCTTTCCTATATGTAAGGTGCATTAAGTGCTTATTATGTCTAAAGGTACTAAAATGAGATTTCATATTATTTTAGTGGTAATGCACTTTACATGTGGGGGTTTATGTATCAATTGGTAAGTTTGATTTCTATTCACTGAGTCGGTGGACTCACCCCTCAAGTTTAACATTTTCAGATCAAGATATTGGTGTACTTCCTTCAGCTACGCTTGCACCCTTTTAACCAGCTAATTGAATTTGGTAGGCATCACTTTGAGTAGTAATGTTGGAGTTTACTTGAGGAATTTTGGACAGATGTTGGATAGGGTTTATTTGCATTTTATTTTACTTTTCATGGTCTGTAAGTATAATTGCATAACTCTGTGTAATTTGGATATACAGTCCATGGTGGACATTTACTGCTTTTCTGCTAAGCCACTGAGGCTTCTGGTTGACGGTGGGCATGTCCACCTTGTTATTTTTAACAGATTTGTACCCTGGGATAATCCATGTTTCAGGGGAAAGTTTGTCAAAATTTTTAATAAATTATTGACTTAGTAAAATTTTATGAAAGTTTATTTCAATTTTACTATTCATTTAAAGATGATTGTAAGTGAAATTAATTGCATTAGTATTTTAGGCTGGTAGGTAATTACCTGAAGGGTAATTCTCTACGCCGATCACCTAGCCTAAAATGGGGCGTGACATATGTTTTGTGTCATTCAAACTCTGTCACGATTTGATTCTCAAGGTTTCTATCTGCTGTAAGTCCGTCTTTGTGCCTCCTTTGCACAAAAATTTGAATATGGAGGTATTAGGTAAATGAAAGTGGGTTCCTTCATTTATGGAAAATGGTTGGATGCTTTTTTCTTATAAAAAAAATTTTCTGGTTGCATAAATCAAATCTTGAAAATTTTTATAGATACTTCTCTTTTGTAAAGTCCTTCCCCTGTTTTTCACGTCCTCTTATTCAAAGTGAGTCAAATTAATTGGTTGAGTAATAATTAGTCTGAGAATGAACATTTTGATATATATAGATATATATATATATATATATATATATATATATTATACATACATTATTATCTTTTTGTTTTGGTCTTCTTGATGTGCTTTCTAGTTATAGTTTTGGAAAGTGAAAAAAAATATAAATATATATATGGTAAGGACCTATGTTGAGGTTATAGGAATTTGGGAGCATTAGTGAAGAAAATCTGTGATACTAATGTATTAATTATATAAATTTCATACTCTTAGGGATGCTTGGAACAAAATTTTCACACCCGAATTTATCTTGAGGTGGAGTTTGGGTTGAAATAATCACCCCATTTCCAATTGTGAGTAGATATCTACTTATCTTTGGATGCTTGAATCTTTAAATTTCATCTTTATGATTTCATTTTATTATTAAGCATGCTTTGGGAAATCCTTGAATGCTTATCTTCCAGTTGAGTTTTATCTTCTGGAGTGAGAATACTGGTTTCTCAGTTTAGGTTCTCCCCTTGAATCATTATGGATCCTAATATTTTGTGAACTCCAGTGAAGTATTTCTAAATATTCTTTTGTGATAATATTATTAAATATTATTCTCTTGTTGTTGGTTATGTTAATTATCTTATTTCCCAGATGTAAGGTGCATTATGTGTATATTATTATGTTGTTATTATACTTTGTGTATGAAAAAGGTGTTTTAAAAATGATGGTTTTGACGGTAACACACTTTACACCTAGAAGTTCATGTATTCTTTGGTAAGTATTTATTCCATTCACTGAGTCGATGTGACTCACCCCTTAAATTTCTAACATTTTTTCCTTTAGTTCCTCCTACACCCTTTGAGTCAGCAGATTGAATTGGTAGGCATTACCCTCAGTAGCAGTAGAGTACACTTGTATAAAACGTCTAACTTTTTATCTATCTGTAAAGACAGCATAAGGTGTAAACTGAGATAGTCACAGGAACTTAACAGCATATCTAAAAACTGACATCTCTCTAGTCGTAGAGAGAGAAACTCATAAGCTCTTGCTTATCTCTCTCCTTTAGGAAGGAATTGCTGGAGGAAAGCAATTTTAAAAGAATACCAAGCATTCTCCAGTTCCTCTAGTAGTCCCTTTACCTGCCATACATGGAACTAATTTTTCGTAGAACCATCTAATTGAAGCCCCACCATTCTCATAGCTATTGATTCAAGACAGTCAATAATACTCCATAAGTTTTCCACATGCTCCAAAAACTGCTGAGGATCAATTGCTGACTCAATTCTCAAAAATCAAAGTAGTTTCAGCTTTTGAAATTCTGGAAGAAAGTTTTAGAGAGTGAGGACCACCACAGGCACAGACGAAGAAGGCACAGCTAGAGTCACTGAAACATTTACTGGAGGCATTGATGTGTTTAACCAAAGTTTAAAGAACCTACTGTATCTCCTATGCCCATTATGAAACTGCAGCCTTAGGTGGAGGAGCAAGAACTGGAGCAAGGGCATTCTCCATTTCCTATGATGGCAAATGAATTCTGGGTCTTCCTTAACCCCTAGGTCTACCCCGACCCCTAAGTACAGCCACTGGTTTGGTAGAGGCTCCTTCAGATGCCGTAGCCTCTTCCTGTCCTGTGCTAGTGCAGGCTCGAGTTTTTAGAGGCATTATCCAAAAAGGAAAGAAGCAAGAAAGTCTTAGTTGGTATGCAATATTTCTTGGTAACAATGATTAAATGAAAATGAGAATTGGTGGAGTAACATATGATGGGTTTTAACAGACTCACTAATGATAAGTACTCCCGGGCACACCTACCACCAGTGGGGCCTGTCGTTCCCCGTAGTGTGTACCTATTGGAGACCTCTAAATACCCTAACCATAGACTTATACCATGCTCTGATATCAACTTTGTCATGCCTTACTTGGCATGTGACCGGCATAGGAAAATTACCATGTAGGTAATAACCTACTAACCTAAAAATACTCGATGCACTTAATATAATTAAAACTCTTATATAATTAAAACTAAGTTATGAATTGAATAATCGAAACAAACCACACTTTAACATAAAATTTCTAAGTCAAAATTCTAAAAAAAAATTGGTAGAGTTTCCCCTGAAATATGGAATATTCCAGGGTACAATCAGAAAATCCATAAGGTAAACAAGCCCACCCAAAACTCAAATTACCTACGTAGCCTAAAATAAAACCATTAATGGGTCCAACATGGACTGTATCTACTAACTGCACAATATTTATTCAATTATTATTATTACAGATCATGGCCCTTATTTAAATGCAAAACAACATGTCATAGATGAGAGCACTTATAAGCAAGTGTATAACTGGTGAAAAGCTAATCATTTTATGACTTTGGGCGCGTAAGGGAAAACGTAGAGAAAAATGGAGTCAACACCAATTAATTAGAAGGATAATTGGGATCCTAAAAAAGAAAGGAAAACTAGACCTTGGAACCAGAGGAAGGGTTCGGGAGTTTAATTACGTGTGGGGAAGGTGTTAGGCACCCTACAACGTCCTTCCTCAAGGATGGTTACCCTAAATTATTTGTGCTTAAAAACTTAATATATTTTAATTATTCCCTTTTATTAATATGATGATAAAGAACAAAGATAAAGAAAGAAAGAACTAGACATGCCTTACCAGGTAAGTGTCTACGTACCTCAAAAGGGGTCAAGGTCAACGTAGTTCAAAATTTTTGTTAAATTGATTAAATAAAAAGAAGTTAGGACAGTAGGGGAATATAAAATTCCACTTAAAGCTTGTATAGTGAATTGGAACATTGGGGAGAATATACCTCCACTAAATGCACGTGAAAGTTGAGACTTTGGGAAAATACAATTCTACTGAAATCCTATGGAAATTAAAACCTTGGAGGAGATGAACTTTTACTAAAAGTCCCTTGAATGTTAAGTCATTGGGCAAGAATAAAATTTATGAAGATATCGAGTCAAAATGAGATTCGTGGAAGTAATGAGACCATAATGAGGTTAAAAAGGTAAGGTCAATATGGAGTTTTCCCTGCAATATAGACTATCCCAGGGTATAATTTGTTCAAACAATAAGGTGGACAGGCCCACCATAGTTCAAATGGCCTTCATGGCCTAAACAAAAATAAATAATGGGTCCAATATAGATTGTATCTACTAACTGCACATGAACTATGCAATTTTTATTATTATAGACGATGACCCTTATTCAGAAATGTAAAATAACCTATCCAACAATGTCCACAATTTTCACCAATGTACTCCACTACTACTTAGGGCAACGCCTACTAATTCAATCAGCAGACTCAAAAGGTGCAGGCAGAGCTGAAGAAAAATCACTAGTGACTTGATCTGAAAAATGTTAGAAATTGAAGGGGTGAGTTCACCGACTCAGTGAATGGAATAAATACTTACCAAGAGATGCAGGGACTCCCAGGTATAAAGTGCATTACCTTCAAAATCATCATGTTAAAACATCGTTCCAATGCATAAGAAATAATCACAATATAATAATATACATGAAATGCACCTTAGATCTTGGAAATAAAATGATTTATATGTCCAACAATAAGATAATAATATTATATAATATTATCACAAAAGAATATTTAAATTTAGAGATACTTCACTGGAGTTCACAAATTATTAGGATCCATAATGATTCAAAGGGAGAACCCAAATAGAAAAACCAGTATTCCCACTCCAAAAGTTAAAACTCAACTAGAAGGGCAGCTCAATTCTCACTTTCAGGAACTGCACTCACCAAAGGGAAATACTCAATTAACCACTTCCTTCTGAAGCTTTACTCATCCGCAGGAAACCATTCTCGTTCAATATAATTTCTGTCAAGAACTGCATTCACTGACAAAATTATCCTTTACCAGGAACTGCCCTCAATTGATAAAGGTTGTGACCTATGTGCACTTAGTGATTCTACCACCATTCTACTACTGATCCCATAACATAGTTTTAAATCAATTTTAGGAATTTTATACAATTCGCACTTTCCCATAAACACTTTGGAAAAGGTTCATAATTTGGAAAAGAATAACAATTTCACACACACACACATATATATATAATATCACTTTATTCAAAATCATTCCAAATCATGGTTTAATAATATCATTAAACCAAAAATAAAATTCAAACCTTGAGGCATCCAAAGATAAGTAAATATCCACTCACTGTTAAATTAAGAGCTTAATACTCATTCCCAAACTAACCTCCTTGCATTACTAAGTTGAGTATGAAGAAGTTAGTTCCAATGCCCCTATACAGTAATTAAACAAAAATGCTTTAGCTCCCCTGGGACTTAAATAAGTCCTTGACTATAATTTGAGAATATCAACTGCTCATTTAAAGCAACGAAAAGTTGGTTGAATCAAGAAAGATTATAAATTGGATAACACACTAAAACCAAACTCAGAATTTATGCTCAAGAGGGAGTGACTCAACAAAGAAAATTTCTCAATTAATATTGAGACCAACATCACCAAGGGATTAATAAATTGAATACCCACACAAAGAAATCTTTTTGAATTTGAGCTCCAAGCCAAAAGATTTGTGAAATCATTTGGGAAAAAGATAAATTTCAAGAAACCCAACACCCACCCAACAAGGTCACAATTACACAACTGATATACAACACCAAATTTACATATTTTCTATAGAAGCATGGTAGTAGCTTACCCACCAACAGAATGGCGTTGAATACGGCCTCCCACTCACAACCACTTCACACTGCAATGAGAGATTTCGGCAGGCGTGGTGGTGGCTAGGGTAGGCTCACACACCATGGAGAACGAGAAAGAGAGATAAGAGAATGTGAGAGCTCGATTTGGGGGGAACACTGAATAGAGCAAAAAAATTAGCGGAAGGAGATATTTAGCTGGGGTATATTTGGAGGGAGGAAGGATAGACCAAAATGCAAATTTCCAAAAGTTTAAAACTTATTAAAATTGCTACTTAGTCATAAGAATTTATGTTATTTACATTTAAACCCCAATATCTATTTATTATATATATATATATATATGTCTTTTTTTTTAAAAAAAAGTTGGGCATTATAATTCGTGAATTGCATGGTTTGGAAAATAGTGGGGTTGAACTATAGATAGCTTAATCCGGTGTACTCTTGGCTAGCGTATAGGTGTAGTTTCCCTTGATGGAGCAGATTAAAGCCACACAGGTAGACGATCCTGACAGGGCTAAGTTATTGGAAAGGTGAAATCAGACATGGATATCGATGCCACGACTAATGATCAGGAAATGGTGTTTTACAAAGGTCGGTTATGGGTACCGAAAGTGAATGAATTAAAGGTTCATTACTGGTGGTGAGACATGAAGAAAGATATAGCAAATTTTTTTCTCACTGCCTGACCTATCAACAGGTTAAAGTCGAACACCAAAGGCCTACAGAGTTACATCAGAACATGGTGATTCCAGTATGGAAGTGGGAATAAATTACCATGGATTTCCTAAATGAGTTGCCAAAAACTCCTAGAGGGTATAATTCAATTTGGGTGATTATGGATAAACTCATAAAAAGCACATATGCCCTACCAATGAAGACTACTTTTTTAGCTTCACAGTATGCATAGTTATATCTGGACAGTATAGTCTCTCTTCATGGTATACCCTTGTTCATAATCTCTGATCGTATGACCTTTCACCCTCAGGCTGATGGTCAGTTTGAAAGGACAATTCAGGTGTTAGAAGGCATGTTACGAACCTGTGTTATAAAATTTGAGGGTAGTTAGAAAAAGTACTTACCACTCATTGAATTTGCTTATAATAATATCTATCACTCCAGTATTCAGATGGCTTCATTTAAAGCATTGTTCAATCATAAATGCATGTCCCCTATGGGATGATTCAAAATTAGAGAAATTAAGCTACTTGGGCTAAACTTAGTTATGAATGTCATAGAGAAAGTGAAAGGCATTCATGAGAAACTATTAGCCGCTTAGAGCCGGTAAAAGGTGTATGTCGATAACGAAGAAAGGAACTGGAGTTTCAGGTAGGCAATTAAGTTTTTCTTAAAGTATCTCTGATGAAGGGAGTAATGAGGTTTAGAAGGTGAGGTAAATTGACACCTTGGTACATTGGTTCATTCCCTATCACACAGCTAATTGGAGTGGTGTCGTACAGGCTAGATATACCACCAACATTGTCAAAGGTACATCCTATATTCCACGTGTCTATGTTAAGAAAGTATATTTCAGATGATACTCATGTCTTATCAGATGTGCCATTAGAGATAACTCCCTAATTGGCATATAAGGAACGACCGATGGCAATCATTGATAGCCAAGTTAGGAAGCTTAAGTCCAAAGAATAACCTTCAGTGAAGGTAATCTGGGAATGCCATGGGAAGAAATATGTGATTTGGGAACCAGAAGCCCTGTGAAAGAGAAATACCCACTCTTATTTGGTACGTGGTCCTACTCAATACTTCTTCCAGTATTTTCTTACAATTTGAGGAAAAATTCTTCTTTAAGGGAATATAACTTGTAATACCTTAAAAACATGGTTTGGAATTAATTAAAACAATGTTTAAGGACTAAGTAGCAAAAAAATTAATTTTCAAAAATTTTCTTATAGGCCTTTTTGCCCCTTTAAACCTCTAATCAAAGATTTCTCTCTAACTTTCCTAACTCTCTTTTGATGTGCATCATTTTCCCCCTTGTATCCAAAAATTTTAGCACACTCTTCCTTTCTTTCATTCCTTCTCACTGCTAGCCGTCATCTACCGCCTGCCCAGCCACCGTGGGTGCTTCAACAGCTTCGTTTTTGCTGCTGTCAATTATGCTACTGCTATTTTTTTCTTACTGCTGTTGTCTATTTTTGTTATTGTCCATTGTTATTGCTGCAGTCTAGGACAAAAGGGACATGTTTTGTGTCATTCAAACTCTATCACAACTTGATTCTCAAGGTTTCTATATGTTGTAAGTTCATCTTTGTACAAAAATTTGAATATGGAGATATTAGGTAAATGAGAATGGGTTCCTTCATTTATAAACAATTGTTGGATGCTTCTTTCATATAAAAATGTTTTCTAGCTGCATAAATCAAATCAAGAAATTTTTTATAGATACCTATCTTTTGTAAAAGTCCTTCCCTTATTTTTCACGTCTTCTTATTCAAAGTGAGTCAAATTAATTGGTTGAGTAGTAATTAGTCTGAGTCTGAACAGTTTTATATATATATATATATGGAAGGACCTATATTAAGGTTATAGGAATTTGGGAGCATTATTAAAGAAGATATGTGATACTAATGTATTAATTATTTAAATTTCATACTCTTAAGGACCCTTGAAACAAATTCATCGAACCCAAATTTATCTTGAGGTGGTGTTTGGGTGGAAATAATCGCCCCATTTCCAACTGTGAGTGGATATCTACTTATCTCTGGATGCCTGAATCTTTAAATTTCATCTTTATGGTTTCATTTTATTATTAAGCATGATTTAGGAAATCCTTGAATGAATCATATTATTTATATGTGAATATATTATTTTTTTCCTAAAGTAACAGTATTTCTCAAAGTATTTATGAGCATATATGATTGGTGTAAGACTTCTAAAATTGATTTAGAACTTTGTTTTAGGATTCGTAGTAGAGTGGTGGTAGAACCACTAGGTGCACCTAAGTCACAACTTTTATCAGTTGAAGGCAGTTCCTGGTAAAGGGTAATTTTATTAGTGAGTATAGTTACTGATAGAAATTATTATCAATGTGAATGGTTTCCTTTGGATGAGTAAAGCTGATTTGGAAGGAAGTGGTTAATTGAGTATCTCCCTTCGATGAGTGTAGTTCCTGAAGGTGAGGATTAAGTTGCCCTTCTAGTTGAGTTTTATCTTATTGAGTGGGAATACTGGTTTCTCAGTTTAGGTTCTCCCCTTGAATCATTATGGATCCTAATATTTTGTGAACTCTAGTGAAGTATTTCTAAACTCAAATATTCTTTTGTGATAATATTATTAAATATTATTCTCTTGTTGTTTATCATATTAATTATCTTATTTTCCAGATGTAAGGTGCATTATGTGCATATTATTATGTTGTGATTATACTTTATGTCTCGAAAAGGTGTTTTAAAAATGATGATTTTGATGGTAATGCACTTTACGCCTGAGAGTTCATGCATTCCTTGGTAAGTATTTGTTTTATTCACTGAGTTGGTGTGACTCAGCCCTTAAATTTCTAACATTTTTCAAATCAAGTCACTGGTGATTTTCCTTCAGCTTCTCTTGCACTCTTTGAGTCAGCAGATTGAATTGGTAGGCATTATCCTAAGTAGTAGTGGAGTACACTTGTAACAATTATAGACAATGTTAGATATGTTGTTTTGCATTTAAATAAGGGTCATGGTTTGTAATAATAATAATTACATAAAGATTATGTAGTTAGTAGATATAGTCCATGTTGGACCTATTAATGGTTTTATTTTATTCCATGGAGATTTGAGTTTTGGGTGAGCTTGTCCACCTTATGGATTTTCTGATGGTACCCTGGGATAATCCATATTTTAAGGAAAACTCTGCCAAAATTGTTATTAAGATTTTGACTTAGAAATTTTATGTTAAAGTGAGGTTTGTTTTGATTATTCAATTCATAACTTAGTTTTAATTGTATTAAGTGCATCGAGTATTTTTAGGCTGGTAGGTTATTACCTATATGATAATTTTCCTACGCCGACCACGTACACTAAAGTGGGGCATGTCATTTTTTAGAGTGGACTACAGTTCACCAGGTTTTCTACTAGTTTTCTGAATACCGATGTTATGGTTTACTCTAACCGGCCAGGTGACCGATTCTCAAATAAATCAGTTCGACCAGCCAAGCCAGTTTAATTTTCAAAAGAATGAGGATAACTTATTTTTTTGATAAAATATAAATTTTGTTTAAAAATAAAATCCAATGGCACTACAACAATTATAAAAATACTAAATCTAATAATAACATACGAATATTTGATAATTTTTTTGTTGAACTAAAGGACGAATACAAGCTTTACTAATCCCATAAACTACATCTTTGAGATAAAAAATCTTCACCATCATTATCGATGCTGCAGCAAGACAATCATGTTTGCCCACTTAATGTATCAGATTTAACAATTTACATAATAACATAAGATTCTTGGACATTAAGAAAAAACAAAATAGGAAACCTCGATTAAACGGAAAACAAACTTCAACCAAAGTGATGAGATTGAAAAAAACTTCAATCTACCAAGAAAGATAAATCTGTCATGCCCCACTTTGGGGCACATGACTAGCGTAGGAAAATTGCCATGTAGATAATAACTTGCCAGCCTAAAATACTCATGCAATTAATATCATTAAAACTCAACTTGAATTTAGTTCTAAAAGCAAATCGTGCGTTAACATAAAAATTCTACGTAAAATTTTAATAAAAATTTTAGCAAAGTTTTCCCTGAAATATGGACTATCCCAGGGTTCAAGTTGCTCAAACAGTAAGGTGGGCAGGTCCAACACAGTTCAAATGGCCTCCATGGCCTAAATAGAAAACAATAATGGGTCCAATGTAGACTGTATCTGCTAACTACACATGAACTATGTAATTGTTATTATTACAGACTATGACCCTTATTCAGAAATGCAAAATCACCTATCCAACAATGTCCATAAGTTCACTAATGTACTCTACTACTCAAGCAATGCCTATCAATTCAGTCAGCTGGTTCAAAGGGTGTAGGTGGAGTTAAAGGGAATTCACCAATGACTTGATTTGAAATTATTAGAAATTAAAGGGGTAAGTCCACTGAGTCAGTGAATGGAATAAATATTTTCCAAGGGATGCATGAACTGTGGGTTAATTGGATGGGCATTTGAGTTCTATAAGTTTATATGAATATGTTCTCACCAAATTAGTGGTTTTATTCGTATTAAATTTGTAGAATTTATTTTTAGGATAGTTCCCTGTTATTGCATACAATCATCTACTCAAAGGATGTCATTGTGTGCTTTAATTTAAGAATGACATGGAAGCATGTTCAAATTGGGAAATAAGTTAATTTTGAAAATCTATTTGCTCAAAGGAGACGAATTTCATAATTAATTTATTTTCGGTAGGCTTCATGCATTTGGGAATACCTTGCACATTCTACATACTCTGGCCAAATGGGAGATGTGGTAATGTGTTTTAGGGCTCCAGTTTATAGCTTATGATATTAAAAGCATTTGTAATTTGCCCTATGACTAACTTATTATTATTTTTTTTTTGAGAGAATAGTCTCTTTTGGTTTGAACAATAATACTACTATTGTTGAGAAATTAAATGGCTCAAATTTTGAAAGATAGAAGAAAGACATAGAATTTGCCCTAGGAATGGCTAACTTAGACAAGGCTTAATTGCTAAATCAAATATGTTTTAATGCTTGCTCATTGATAATTGTTGGACAATTTTTTTTGCCGTTTTAATTTTAATTTGGAGAATTAAAATGAGCTAGCATTAATTGAGGGCTTTAGTTTTTTCTTTTTTCTATTTCAAAGCCTAGAAAAACATTGGAGTACAAAGTGTGTTGGCTAATTGCTAGTGATTAAAGTCTTGAGTACTTTGTATTGTGAACTGCTAATTCTAAGGCATTGCTTTAAGGTGTGCATGATATTTTAGCCAATGCAACTGTTTGTTTGTTTTTTTCTCCGCTTATGTTATAATATATTGGCCCAAGAGAATGTTTTAAACATTTATTTATGTAGTTAGTTTTAGGTTATGGCCCTTAAGGTTTTGGGTTATAAGAGTTTGGATACCATGGTAATTCTCCTTTTGGGTTGTTTTAATTTTATAACTTTTAATATTTATAGTCATAATATCATTGACCAATTTATTTTAGTAATTCACATTTAAGATTTATAAAATCTTATTCAAATGGTTTAAATGTTAGCACAAATTTCAAATTTTTATGATATCATGGGCTTCTGATGTTAGTGCAGTGTGGCCCGGAAATTGTTAATATCAATTAAGGCTTTCATATTATGTGATATTGGACCTATTGTTTATTGAATCTTTTAGTTTATATTTGTGTTAGAGTACTGAGCCAATTTTTGTTTTAGTTCTTTTATACTGTATTATTGTTGGGTCAATTTTATTTGAATTTTATTAAGCTTAAAAGTTCCATGTTGTGAATTGGCTCATCACACATTAAAATAATTATAATATGTTTATTCTATAATTGTGGTTTGCACTAATTGTTTAAGTTCATAAAGGAATTTATTCTTCTACTACTTGCATCTCTATAAGTTGCAAATTTATATAATTCTTTTAATTAAAATAGACTATAAATTGAGTTTTTAATAATAAATGTAAACTTATTTGTTGAAGTCTATTACTAGATACCTATTTTAAGTTAATATAGTCTTATTTTGAACAATGAGTTAGACTATTTATTTAGTCATAAAAAAAGTTGCTTAGTTCAAAATTACATCTAATTTTATTAAATTAAAACATTATTAGCATAATAAATAAAATACTTTTAATTTATGTTATGCTTATATTTTAATTAATATTTATGTCTTAATTTATACACATGATATCATGTGATTAGTATGCATTTAATTATTGAAAGAGTAACCACAACATATTTAATTATGGCAATTGCATAAGACCTAATGTGATAAATAACCAAAATTAAAAGCCATAATGTGAAAGCTTTGATCTCGGTGAGAAGTGCTCGCGATGGCTTCAATCTCGTGTTGAAAAGGAAATTGATACACGCCTTGTTTACTCTAGCCATTGCTTTGTTTGGAAGTTTGATTGAGAAGGAAATGAAATGGAACAAAAAATAAATAAATAAATAAAATAAAAACAACGGAATTAACTTATTTTTTTCTTTTTAAAAGTAAATGATATGACAAGTATTATAAATGTAAAATTACAATATAATCCTTTTATTTAAAAAAGAATAAAAATTACAATATATGCATTTCAATATCAATTCAAATACAAATAATAATAATAATAATAATTTTCAACTTCAAATTAATTCATAATACCCATCATAACATAAACATAAACGAAAGTTTATTTGTAAATAATAATTTAATGCATATCATATATGATTTGAGGGAAGAGATAAGAATTTTATACAAAAAATTAAATTTAAGCATGAAAATTCTATATAAAAAATCATATTAGAAGAAATGAATTGAAAGTTATCTTTTTTAAGAGAAATCTTCTTTAATTGCACAATAAGCAAAAATATATTTTTTAGAGAATGAAATCACGAATACATAAAAAATTAGATTATAAAAATAAAATATACAAATGCCAATCAATAAATAAATAAAAATTCTCCGTCTCTACCTCCTATTTAGAAGAAAAAAAAAATGATTGTTTGAAGTGAGAAGAATGGGAATGAATGATTCTCTTCTATTCTATTCACTCCTTAATTTTTAAAACTTACAAACAAGAAGAATATTTCTTTTCCATTGTTTTCTATTCTATTCCATTGATTCTCATCATTCCAAGCATACTGTTATGGAGAGTTACCATAACAGTATTTTAAAGAATGTGCTACCAGAAGTTGAAACTGAAACACCATTAGTATGGCAAACTTTGAAACTGATATTAAATTTTGATGATCGGAAGGAACAAAAAAAAAACATTGGATAAAGTGAAATGATGAAGGTTATTTTAAAGAATGTGCTACCAGAATGAGTAACAGACAAAGCTGTACCATTACGGACAAGCATTGCCCTTATTTTTGTAAATGTTGGTTTTAGAATTTTGAGATTGATTAATCTTGGCAGTGATTGGAGGATGTCCTTGTAAAATTGGATTGTCGTGTTTCAGATAATCCTCATAAGCAATCAGCTTAACTGTCATGAAGTTCAACAAAGTAAACAGGTGTTGATAGAGCACAAAGAACTAGTCAACACTGCCATCCTGAATATATAGCATTTAGTTACATCATTTTTGAACTCTAACTTATCTCCTTGTATATTCTGATATATTAGTTGTTATTTTGAGTTTTTGTATCTCCTGAACTTCAGGAACCTTATCAATATACTTCGTTAGGCTAGCCACCAATATACAGTAAAGAGATGTATATATATATTGATCAATATATGAAAGTATGCCATTGATTCACTTTCTGCACTGAGTTAACTATTTTATGGTATCAGAGCATTGCCTACTGCAGTAATAATTCAAATACTCCCTCTCCACAATGAACCCATCTATTGTAGCTACTCCAGCCATACCCAATCCATCGACTACAGCTAATCCACTCATACCCAACCCTTCTCCTCTAAATCCCAATGAAACAACCTCTTCACTAATCACAATCAACATCTCAGCCTAAGCATCCCTCAAACTCACAAGCCAGAATTACACCTCCTGGAAACTTCAGTCCCAAACTTTATTTGTAGGATATGATCTTTTAGGATACATTGATGGAAGTCTCCCTTGCCCAACTACCTCCACCACTATTAATAACATCACCACACCTAATCCTGCACACACACTCTGGGTTCGCCAAGACCAGCTTATCCTCAATGCCATTGTTGGTTGCCTCTCTTCCACCATCATACCTTTTATAGCTAGAGCTCAAATTTCCAGAGAAGCATGGACAATCCTAGCAACCACCTATGCCACCCCTTCAAGAGGACGTATCAAACAAGTCAAAACCAACCTCAAAATCTCACAAAAGGATCCAGAAGTATCACTGAATACCTCCAAAATATCAAAGCCAAACCCAATGAATTAGCCATTCTAGGAGCACCTATGAATGATGATGATCTTTCTGAAAGAATACTATATAGACTAGGTGACGAATATAAAGAACTTCCTCAAGCAGTACAAGATAGAGATAACCTAATCACATTTGATCACTTCATGAAAAATTACTCAATTTTGAAGCGTCCTTAAAAACCACAAAACCAGAGACAACCAACCTTCCAGCTTCAGCCTTTCAAGCCCGTAGAAACAACAATTGGCGTCCCAATAACCCAACACCCAACCCCTCAACCTGGCGTCCACCACTCAATACCAACATTCGACCACCTCCTTCCGAGCCTACTACACCAAACCAATACCGCAGTGACAGACAAAACCCTCGGCCCTACTTAGGCTACTGCCAAATATGTGGCACTCAAGGCCACACTGCAAAACACTGCCCTTCCTTTCGCCCAATATTCAACCCTCCCAATTCTACGACAACCACAAACTCACCCTCTCAATGGCAACCATGTGCACATTATGCTAGCAACAACAAGTCAGAACCTGCACAATGGCTTCTCGATAGTGGGGCAACTAATCACATCACATATAATCTTAGCAACCTGTCCCTCCATGCACCTTATTCCAGAAATAATGACATTCTAATAGGAGATGGTTCAGCCCTTCCAATTATGCACACTGGTTCTACATATCTTTCCTCACCCTCCACTAAATTTTCTTTAAATAATTTTTTGCGTGTTCCAAGCATAACGAAGAGTCTCATCTCCATTTCACAATTTTGTACTTCTAATAATGTCTCGGTTGAATTCTTACCTACTTCATTTCTTGTGAAAGAACTCCGCATGGGGGCAATTATACTATAGGGTTAAACCAAGGATGGGGTCTATGAGTGGGGCCTCTTTCTCTTCCAAGTCCACACCACTCCTAGCCTTCTCCAACACAAAGACAACAACAACTCAATGGCACAATCGACTAAGACATCCTGCCTTTCCTATTATAAAGCATATTGTCTCTTCCAACAATTTAGATTCAAGTACTTCACTTTCTTCTGATTTATCATGTAATTCTTGCAAGTGCAATAAAAGTCACAAGTTATCGTTCTCCACTTCTTCTCTCCACTCTTCATCTCCACTTGAAATTATCTTTACTGACTTATGGCCCTCCCCAATTTTATCTCATGATGGATTTAAATATTATGTCATTTTTGTTGATCACTTTACAAAATACACATGGTTTTATCCCTTAAACAAAATCTGAAGTGAAAGAAGTCTCTATTTGATTCCAAAAAATTGTAGAAAAATACTTTGGCCAACCCATTAAAACCTTATACTCTGACAATGGAGGAGAGTATCTTGCACTCACTAATTATCTTTTTAACCAAGGTATATCACACTTAACAATACCTTCCCACACGTTGGAACACAATGGTTATTCAGAATGACGCCATCGATACATTGTTGAAACTGGTCTCACACTTCTTTCCCATGCCTTACTTCCTCTTCAATTTTGGACCCATGCCTTTGCCACTTCAGTTTATCTCATAAATCGCATGCCCACTCCCACATTTAATTTATCATCCCCCTATCACTTACTTTTGATCACCCCTCCAAATTACTCCAAACTTAAAACCTATAGATGTCTTTGTTATCCCTGGCTTCGTTCCTACTCTAACAACAAACTTGAACCTCGCTCCAAACCTTGCATATTTCTCAGTTATTCCCTCACTCAAAGTGGCTACTTGTGTTATCATCAACCCACTGCCAAAATTTGCACCTCCAGACATGTCCAATTGGTTGAGCATATCTTTCCTTTTACCTCTCACCAATCTGATCATTTCACTAACACTCAAAGACTCCACGTGGATTCCACCATTAATTAAACTACCCAACCCTCCACCTCTTGACCAAAACCCAGTACATACCTCCTCCCACTCACTAACCTTAACCACGAGCTCAACGTCTTCCCCAACCTCAGCACAACCACTAGCTAACGCCACTTCTTTCGAGACTAACTCCTTCAACCCCTCCCTGCCACCACAATCTGCGATACCTCCTGCTATACCCACTATACAACTCGCACATACCATGACAACAAGATCAAAGAATAACATCCGAAAGCCAATCACCAAACTCAATCTCTCCACCACTCTTTCCTCTAACTCAGAACCGGAACCTACCACTGTAACCTAGGTTCTCAAACACCCAGCATGGCACCTTGCTATGTCTCAAGAATATGATGCCCTTGTGCGCAATGGCACATGGGACCTTGTCTCTCCCAACCCATCCCAAAATGTAGTAGGTTCCGAATGGATTTTTCAAACTAAATACAACTCTGATGGTTTTATTGACAGTTACAAAGCTTGCTTGGTCACCAAAGGTTTCCATCAACGTCTCGAAATTGACTACACAAATACATTCAGTCCGGTTATTAAACCTGCTACAATTCGCATGGTACTTAGCATTGCAATTATGCGTCGCTGGTCTCTTAAGCATTCTTGACATCAACAATGCATTTCTCCAAGGTCACCTCCATGTAGATGTCTACATGTCCCAACCTGCTGGTTTCATTGATCAAGATTATCCTCATCATGTGTGCAACCTCAGAAAAGCCATTTATGGCCTTAAACAGGCACCACGTGCTTGGCACCGGGAACTTCGCCACTTTCTCATCCAATATGGGTTCACCAATTCTCATGCAGATACATCTCTCTTTATTCTCCATACTAGCCAGCAATCATCTACTTCCTCATTTACGTGGATGACAATATGACATAGTTATCACAGGTGACAATGACTCTCTTATAGCAACTTTGTTGACTGTCTCTCCAGCACCTTCTCTTTGAAGGACCTTGGCAAGCTCTCATATTTTCATGGTATTGAGTTCTATGCAATCAGCATGGCCTTCTCCTATCTCAACGAAAATACCTCTTGGACTCCTTACCAGAACAAAAATAGATGCCGCCAAACCTGTCATGACTTGCCCACCAACTAAGCCATTACAAAACACTCAGGTAACTCTATCAGTGATCCAAGTGAATTCAGGACCATTGTAGGCAGTCTTCAATATCTTCTTACCACGCTTCTTCACATAGCATTCGCAGTCAACAAACTTTCACAGCATATGAATGCACGCACAACAGAGCATTGGTTACTAGTAAAGTGCCTTCTCAGATATCTTTGTGGAACCGCAAACATCTCTCTTCAATTACATAGTCACTCACCTCTCACACTGCATGCGTACTCAGACTCTGACTAGGTAGGAAACAAGGATGATTACACCTCTACACGTTCCTACAATGTCTATCTCGGCAGAAATCCAATCTCATGGAGCTCCAAGAAACAACACACTGTGGCACGTTCATCCACTGAAGCGGATTGGCTGTCATCATTGCAGAAATTAATTGGCTGTCATCACTTCTTCAAGAACTTGGAATACTCTCACCTCAACCCCCTGCTATTTATTGTGACAATGTGGGCACCACTCATCTCTGCTCAAACCCAGTATTCCATTTCAGAATGAAACATCTTGCCGTTGACTTCCATTTTATCAAAGACCAAGTGCAACATGGTACTCTTTGAGTGGCTCATGTCTCCAGCTCCGACCAGCTAGCTGATGCCTTGACAAAGCCGCTCCCCAGACAATGGTTCTAGCTACTCAAAAACAAGATTGGTCTCTATGACTGAGACCCATAGTGCGGGGGCATGATAGAGCTCAAAGAACTAGTCAACACTGCCATCCCAAATACATAGCATTTAGTTACATCATTTTTTAACTCTAACTTATCTCCTTGTATGTTCTGATATATTAGTTGTTATTTTGAGTTTTTGTATCTCCTGAACTTCATGAACCTTGTCAATAAACTTCATTAGGCTAGCCACCAATGTACAGTCAAGAGATGTATATATATATACACACACACGTTGATCAATATATGAAAGTATGCCACTGATTCACTTTCTACAATGAGTTAACTATTATATTATCCTTAATCAATTGAGTGTGGTATATTATCCCTTAATAAATGGTCCACACGTTTTCATAGAAAAATTTGTCAGATAAAAACTAGTGCATTATTTTTCTCTTTATAAACTGTGTAAATGCAAATGAATTATGGACATCAAACCAACTGTCAACACTGCATTTTTTGCTTCACTTCTTATTTCTTCTCTCTCTGGTCCCCACTGCAGTAAAACGCACTCCCTGTTCTGCCACACATATGCATTTCCTCTCTCTGGTCCCCTCACACCTATCTCTCTCCCGTACACCACCTATCCTCTGCCCCACTTCCGTCCAACGTCCACTCTCCATTTCTCATCTCCAGAAATCACCCCTGCACTTCGTTTCATCCCGTGATGGTCAGCTTCAGTAATACACTTACGGTCTCGTCTATGTCCGTAGCACAACTTACCCATGCCAGCAAGCTCGATGGCTTCTTCCTGCTCCACTTCATCATGTCCCTTCACCCATGCCAGATCACTTCTGCTCCATTTCCTCGCGCCAGCACATACCCGAGGACTCCCTCTGCATCTCTGGTCTCTCTCTCCCGTACACCAACGCGTCCCCTACTCACGGTTCATTTTGTATCAGCGTGCATTCCCTCTGCTCCTGCTCCAGCTGCACACCACAAACACCACGGACAGCAGACCAGGTTTCACAAATAGTCGCGAACAATATCCCTTTCTGCAGCAACGTACAGTGGTCCCCCTTGGATTTCATGCGCATGACTCTCACGCCTCCCCTGGGTTCATGCTGGCTTGGTCTATAAAAACATATGAGGGGGATGAGTTTGAGGGCAGAGGGAATACAAAGAAAATTTCTAAGCTTCTCATTTTTCTCTTGGGAAGGGAGTATATTGGAGGATCCGTAGAGAAAGAGTGAACACCACTTGTTCTGCAACTGGACTTAGAAAACAGAGGGGGCGGGTTCTTCTTTTTTGAGGGAGATATCCAGAGAATATAGAGAATTTTAGGGGTTCTTCTGTAGGCCATTGGAGAGCA
>JASKGM010049842.1:0-20253 GCA_034509205.1 Ceratonia siliqua
GTTCACCCTCAACCAAAGGGGTTTAGCCTTCTAACATCAGAAAATTACTCATTACAACAATATAATCCATGAAAACTGTAGAAAATACAAGAAGAATGAAGAAGAGGTGAAGAGGAAACTCTTTGAAGACTTCCAAACGGTTGAATCTTCTTCAAACTCACTCCCTTCAGCCTTCCTCTAGTTCTTCTCCTCTCTTCTAAGGTTTCTCTCTTGTTTCTCCAAGTTAGAATCTATAAAATGAAGTGAAAAATGGAATTTTAAAGTGTGTCAGCGCGCGCACGAGTTGCGGCGCCCATTTTTGGGCGCTGCAGCACAAAGCCCTAAATGCTGATTTTTGGCCTGAGCCGCGACTTAGGTAATCTGGATCCCCGGCGCTAACTTATCTAGAGGACCAAGCTGTGGCTTGGCATTTCTGGAGCCGCGGCCTCAAGCCCTGGGTGAATTTCTTCGCTTTTTAGGCACTGCAGCGTGATATTTGAGCGCCGGGGAGCTAAACTCTTTAGTCTGGAACTAATTTTCTTCAATTTTGAGCGCCGCGACTCCCAAGAATGGGCGCTGGGGCTCTGAACATTCTGACTTTGGTCCGAAATTATGCTATTTTGAGTTCTTTTCTCCAAATACTTGCTTTTACATTGCTCCAAAGCATGCTAACATGACTCACTTCTTCTCATAAAAGCATTTCTACTTCAAAACACCTACAAAACATGAAACTAAACTAAGAACACAACAAACTTAAGAACAAAGTGATTAAATGCAACATAAAAATATGATAAAATATGAACTTATCAGCCATCCATGGGCAGCTTCTCAAGGGGTGGACAATGCTATGAGTCCCACATTGGTTCTACAAGTGATTATGGAATGGTACTTAAGTCTAAAAGGCTTTCCCACCTAATAGGCTAGTCTTTTGGGTTGGACTCTCCTCTTGGGCTTGAGACCTAACAATGAGCTTAACGGAAGTCAGTGAATAGATCAAACCTAAATTATCTCATGACATGCATGTTATGCATACTACTCAATACCTCAATATTTGTCCAACTATCAATCTTGGCTTTTTTTCCATGTCATGTTTCAATTTGTACAAAAATCCACTCATTTAAAAATAATAGTAGATACTAAAATTATCTTTTCAAAAGTCTCATAATTTTGTATCAAATGCACATTTACCTCTAAAAGTAACTCTTTAAATTATTTAATCTAAACTTATAAAAATACAATACAAATGTAGGGTGGTGGTATCTCACGTCACCCTTGCAAGTAGAATTCATACTCATGGGATCCTCCAAGTGGAGATTGTTGTCCCACTGATAACATGTTCTCTCAAACCTAGAGTATTCTTGATGGGAAGTAATGTATAAATATAATAATCATTTCCAACCAATGTTGGTTTCTACCCTGACGACTTTTCCAACCTAAAGATATTCCTTTGAGCGATAATCCTGTATAGCCTATAGGCGGAATGTAGTATGCAAGGGCATAAGTGTACATATAGAATACTCACTCCAAAGTCATGAATTTGCACCAACTAAAACATATCATTGAAAACAAGAAAATTCAAATCATTTGAAATCAACCTTTTCATTGTCATAAAATCTTGTCCATAGGCATAACTACTAAAAGCTTTGCCCATAAGCGGTATTACCATTATTGTTGCCCGTAGGCGTTTAAACAAAACTTACTAAGTACATAACCATCATTTTCCTTATTTTTAACAAACTCTCATTTATTTTGAATAAAACACAAATCTCTTGCATAAATAGCAAAATGTAGAAAATTATATAAATATATAATTAAATTTCACAATTTTACCAAATTTCTCAATTTTCACAGCATCAATCAAGCTTCTAAGTTTACTAAAGAATTAATTCATGAAAACATTTTCCTCAAATGATAAAACATAAAAATATCAAGACAACATGAACCAATTTAATACCATGCATGTATATCACCATTTTGAATAATTCCTCACCATTTCGATGTTCTTCTGATAAGTGCATATTTTTGTCATGTTTTTATGATGATTCTCTTACATTTAATTGCTTTGTTCTTAAGTTTATTATGTTCTTAGCTTAGTTTCATGTTTTGTAGGTCTTTTGAAGTGGAAATGCATTTATGTGAAGAAGTGAGTCATGTTAGCATGCTTTTGAGCATTATAAAAGCAAGTATTTGGGGAAAAGAACTCAAAATCACATAATTTTGGACCAAAGTAAGAGAGTCCAATGCCCCAGCTACCATCCTTGTGGGCCACAGCGCTCAAATTCAAAGAAAATTGGTTCCAGACCTGAGAGTTCACCACCTTGGCGATCCAAGACAAAAGAATCTGACCCAGGGATCAACGCTCCGAAGCTAGGCCACAACACCCACATGCGCTGATTCATTTTAAAAATGTGATTTTCAATTCATTTACCTATTATAACATTTGGGAAACAAGAGAGAGAGCTTAGAAGAGAGGAGAAAAGCAAGAGGAAGGCTAAAGGGTGTGAGTTTGGAGAAGATTCAATCTTTTGGAAGTCTTCAAAGAGTTCCCTCTTCAACTTTTCTTCATTCTTCTTGTATTTTTTATAGTTTTCATGGATTATATTGTTGTAATAAGTAATTTCTTGATGTTAAAAGGCTAAATCCCTTTGGTTGAGGGTGAACTCAATGCCTTGGACATGATTTCATGATTTTATTCGTTGATGATGTATTCAACTTCTCTTGAATGGTTGTTTATGTTCTTCCACTTGATTTGTTTATGATTATTGCTTGGTTTTTTTTGGTTGGCCAACTAAATGAACTAAGTAATCATCTAATGCTATGATAAATGATTGAATATGTAATAGTTTGATTCTCATATTCATAAGTCGCATTTTGTAGTGATTAGGGGTGTCCAAACCCTTGAGAACTATGATGAGGAGTATAACATAGGTTAAATAGTCTAAGCGTTTGAGATTGTTGCTTAGGTTAAATCTAGGAAGCGTTTTCTAGGTTGTTCATTGGATAGGGAGTAAGTAGGGAGCGTTCTTTTATTTACCGAATAACTAAGGAAATATTGGGATAGCAAAGCTTATTGTTATCTATGATCAGTAATCAGGATAGAGAGTTGAAAACATTATCATGTTCACAATCATAATGAGTGATTGTCTATGATCATTTGCTATTGTCCAATGGAGAAGAGTGAATCCTCAACCATATTCCTCATCTTATTCTAATTTTCTTGTTGTTGTTGTGTCCTTTTATCTAATTGTTCTTGCTCATTGTCATTTTTACTTTAAGTACTTTATTCTCACCAATAACCTCTCATTTACTTTTCAAGCATCAATTTATTAATTTACTTAGAAATTAATCAACTAAACTCAATCCCCTACTAGAAAACTACCCTTGCTCATAAAAATGAAAAATACTTACTACTATACTACAAGGAGATTTATATTTTAGTTGTCCTTCCAACTTGGAAGGCTTTTAAATTGAGGCTTTGTTGCCAAGGTTTGGAGTTCAACTTGGATTTACACCAAACTTTTGCACCTTGTCATCGAGGATCTCATTTAGTTGATCCTTTACTTTGTTATTGTCTTCAATTCTTTCATTCTTTATTTGTTTGTTTGGTTCTTCATTTTGTTCATTCAGGTATATGTTCGAAGAGGACCTTGATCTGCGACTCCAAAGAATCATAGAGTATTGTACAAGTCACGAGTTCATAAGATATCCAATTTTGCATATGCACCGCCCCATCCCACCTTCTGAACTAGATTCTGAGGTTCCCGCTGATCTTGAAATTCATATTGTATCAACTTCGCAATTAGTTTCATCTAAACCGTCAAAGCTGATTGCAATGGCGGGAAATAATAGGACTCTAAAATAGCTAGGAGCCCTATTGTTAGATCAACAACCACTGTGTATACAATGTCCTAAACCTGAGGTGGCTTGTGAGCTTAAATCAGGACTAATCCACCTCCTACCAAAATTTCATGGTTTGGCAGGAAAGGACCCCAAACAAGCATCTTAAGGAGTTTGAAGTGGTTTGTTCAAGGATGAAACTGTAAGGTGTGTCACTTGAGAAAATCCAATTAAGAGCTTTCCTTTTCTCATTAGTAGACTCAGGCAAGGAATGGCTCTACTATCTTCCATCTGGAACGGTAAATACCTGGACTGAAATGAAGAGTTTGTTCCTTGAGAGGTATTTTCCTGCATCAAAAGCTTCCTATATTAGGAAAGAAATATGTGGAATAAGACAGTTTAGTGGAGAATCACTCTATTGGGGGCGTTTGGTAGGAGGATTCTTTTAGTTTACTGGGAATCTTAGTTTGGGAAACAAAGATTCCTTTGTTTGATACAGATTTTTTAAAAACTATTCCTAGGAAACTAAAATTTCCATGGACCATTTTTTGCCAACTTTCCCACCAAAACATTTCTATTGGGGGTGATGGTATTCTTAGATTCCCATGAATATGAAAATTTTTCTAAATATAAAAAATCTATTTTGCCCCGATCTCTTGTATATTTTTCTTCTTCTAGTTATTATAAATACCAAAATATTTTTAAAATATGTAATAAAATAAATATTAGTTATATTAAAATTTATAATAATAATACATTATATATATAAATATAAATTATAAATTATAAACAAATAAATAAAATAGATAAAGAAGTAATGGATAAAGAAGTTTATATTAATTATTATAAATATAAAAATATTTTTAAAATAATTAATAAAATTTAATAAAATAAATATTATAATATTAAAATTATTAGAATGATAATAAATTATATATAAAATTATAAAATATAAAAAATAAATATAAATAAATAAAATAGAGAAAGAAGTAATGGATAAAGAAGCTTATATTAATTATTATAAATAAAAATAGTTAATAAAATTTAATATAAATATTATTTATATTAGAATTATTAGAATAATAATAAATAATATAATTATATAAATTCACTTGTATTGGGTATTTATCAATTATTATACATGAAGAAGCAAGTGAAAAAAATAAATGGTTGTTTAAGGGTAATTTTGTAAAAAGTCTTAAAATTCTTAAGAAAGTTGTACTTAAACCAAACATGGGAATGTAATATTCCAGATAACATTCCCAGATATGTTTAAGGCCAACCAAACACATTTTATAGCATTCTCAAGAATCATGATTATCAAAAAACATGATTCCCATAAAACATGATTCCCAGGAATAAAAAAGGCCACAAATACCAAACGCCCTTATGAGTATTAAGAAGGTTTCAAGAAGTTATGCATGACATGCCCCAACCACGAGATAAGTAAGCAACTCCTGATCCAATATTTCTATGAAAGGCTAGCACTTCCAAATAGAAGTATGATAGATGCTGCAAGTAGAGGTGTGTTAGCAAATAAAACACCTGAGGCTGCAAGATATATTATAGCAAACATTGCACCTAATTCTAGGTAGTTCAGCACCAAAGATACTATGCCTACCGAATAAATTAGTGGGGCTCGAACCTTTTTCAGTGAGCAGCAAATGAATTAACTTGCTTCATTGGTGAGTAGGATGACATGAGGGAACACACAACAAGTACATCAGTGTGGAATCTATTACACACAAGGCCATCCAATAGATATGTGTCCCTCATTACAAGTAGACAGCTCAGAACAAGTCAATGCCTTAGGAAATTTTCAAGGGCATCAAAGAAAATATGACCCATATTCCAATACCTACAATCCAAGGTGGAGAGATCACCTAAATTTTAGTTATGCAGGTAATCAACCAGCCGCAACACAATCAAGGCTGTCGGGTTTTCAAGTAAAACCACAGCAATTGTATCAAATGAGACCTCCAATGGCTCCTCAAACATATGGACAATCAATAGAGGATTTTGTGAAAACCCTTGCTTCCAACACTATCCAGTTCAAAAAAACTCCTTGCAGTTTCAGCAGGAAGCAAGGACAGGTATCCAGAACTTAGAAAACTAAATGGGACAATTAGCGATAGCTGTAAGTCATTTGGAATCCCAAGGTTCAGGAAAGCTACCCTCACAAACCGAGAGAAATCCGAGGGAAAATGCTAGTGCAGTAACTTTGAGAAGTGGTAGGGAGATTGAATGCCCAACTACTACACTACCATGTTGATCCAAAGCCATCACCCCCTGCTCCCTCATATGTGACAAATTTCTTAGTTGTTTTACAAAGAACAAAAAGGTGGAACTGGAAAGGAGATAAGGGAAACTTTTAGAAAAGTTGAGGTTAAGTTACCTCTTCTTAAAGCCATCAAGCAAGTACCCAGATATGCAAAATTCTTGAAGGAACTATGTACTTCCAAAAGAAAGCTCCAGGGAAATGAGAAAATCAGTATGGACGAGAATGTCTTAGCCATTGTTTAGAGAAAGCTTCCACTTAAGTATAAAGATCCGGGAACATTTATGATACCTTGCACAATAAATCACACCAGGTTTGACCATGCTATGCTAGATTTAGGAGCTTCTATTAATGTCATGTCATTTTCTGTGTATGAGTCCCTAAATCTTGGCCCTTTACAAGAAACTGGTGTGATAATACAACTTGCTAATAGATGCAATGCTTATCCGAAATGAGTGGTTAAGGATGTTTTAGTGCAAGTAAATGAAATGCTTTTCCCGGCAGACTTTTATGTGCTAGACATGGAAGATAAGTTATCACCCAACCCTACACTGCTATTGTTAGGAAGACCATTTTTGATGACATCTAGGGCAAAGATTAATGTCCCTACTAAGATAATCACACTGAAGTTTGATGGCGAGGAAGTAAAATTTCCTATCTTTGAAGCAATGAAATATCCAACTGACTGTAATTATGTTTTTACAATAGATGTTGTGGATTCTTTATCTCAAGATGTTTTGAATTCACATGGCTTAGAAGATTTGGAAGTAGCCACGATTAACCATTTGGAAGAAGATGACTTTGAAGAGACCACCAAGGAATTGGTTGTAGGTGCTCAAGTTTATGAATCAGTGGCAGCATTACATGCTTTGCCAAAAATTTCAGGAATCTTTAATGCCTCTTTCATTGCATTACCTATAACAAGTGAGAAACTTCTTCCTTCAACTGTGCAGGTGCCTAAACTAGACTTAAAGCCATTACCGGATCATCTAAAGTACATGTTCCTAGGTGAAGAGGACATCTTACCTGTAATAATAGCAAAGGGCCTCACAAAGCTTCAAGAGGACAAGTTGGCCCGGGTGCTAAGATCTCACAAGATGGCCATTGGTTGGACCATTGTTGATATCAAGGGCATTAGCCCATCAACATGCATGCACCAATACCGATGGAGAATGAAGCCAAGCCAAGTAGAGAGGCACAATGCCGTTTGAACCCTCAAATGATTGAGGTTATGAAAAAAGAGATACTGAAGCTTCTAGATGTTGAGACCATATACCTAATAGCTGACAGTAAGTGGGTGAGCCCAATTCAAGTTGTACCCAAGAAATCCGGGGTCACAGTGGTCAAGAATGAAGAGAATGAGCTAGTACCCACTCGTGTCCAAACTGGATGGCGAGTTTACATTGATTATAGAAAGCTTAATTCTACTACTCGCAAGGATCACTTTCCTGTGCCATTTATTGATCAAATGTTAGAAAGACTAGCTAGTCATACTCACTATTGTTTTCTTGATGGTTACTCAGGTTATAACCAAATTATGATTGATCGGAGGACCAAGAGAAAGCGACCTTCACTTGCCCCTTTGGAACCTTTGCCTATCGGCGTATGCCATTTGGCCTCTACAATGGGCCCGTTACTTTTCAACGCTATATGGTGAGTATCTTTTCAAATTATGTTGAGAGCATTATAGAAGTTTTTATGGATGATTTTAGTGTATATGGCAACTCATTTGACATATGTTTGTATAATCTCATACTTGTTTTTAAACGATGTATGGAAACTAACCTTGTACTTAACTGGGAAAAGTATCATTTTATGGTAGAGCAAGGAATAGTTTTAGGCCATATCATATCTATTAAGGGATTAGAAGTAGACAAAGCTAAAATAGATCTTGTTCGTTCTGTACCACCTCCCACAAGTGTGAGGGAGATTCATTCTTTTCTTGGACATGCAGGACTCTATCACAGGTTTATCAAGGACTTTTCAAAAATTGAAAGACCCTTATGTACACTACTCCACAAAGAAGTGGCATTTGAATTCACTCACGAGTGCAAAGAGGCAATTGAAAAGCTTAAGGAGCTTCTGACAATAGCTCCCATCATTCAACCACATAATTGGAACCTTCCCTTTGAGCTAATGTGTGATGCAAGTAATAGCTATGGGGCTGTTTTGGGACAGTGAGTTGGCAAGCTACCACATGCCATTTATTATGTATCTTGAACCTTGAATGACGCACAACTTAACTATTCCACAACTGAAAAAGAGCTCTTGGTAGTTATTTTTGCTTTAGACAAATTTCGTTCTTATTTGATTGGTACTAAAGTGACTGTGTTTTTTAATCATGTAGCTCTTAGATACTTGCTTACTAAAAAGGATGCCAAGCAAAGAATTATACAATGGATACTCCTCTTGCAAGAGTTTGACTTGGAAATCAAAGATAAGAAGGGAAGTGATAATGTGGTGGCCGATCACCTCAGTCGCCTAATTCAAGATGAAGATGTCATTCCTTTATATGAAAGCTTTCTAGATGAACAACTACTCTCTGTAAGTATGGTCACTCCGTGGTACGCTGATATAGTTAACTATCTTACTACCAAGTCTATACTACAAGACTTGACCTATACACAAAGAGAGAAGGTAAAGAGTGATGCTAGGCACTACATATGGGATAACACATATCTTTGGAAGCATTACTTCGATAAAGTGGTAAGATGTGTTCCTGAATCTGAATTTCATTCTATACTGAATTTTTGCCACTCATATGCTTATGGAGGGCACTTTGGAGCTAGGAGGATGACTCTAAAGGTGTTAGACTTTGGTTTTTACTGGCCTTCATTATTCAAGGACTCTTATAGCTTCTGCAAGTCTTGTGATAAATGCCAAAGGATAGGTAACATAGGGCTTAGAAATCAAATGCTTTAGAACCCCATTTTAATTATTGAAATCTTTGATGTATGGGGTATTGATTTCATGGGACCCTTCCCTCCTTTTTTTGGAAACTTATATATAGTCCTTGCAGTATATTATGTCTCTAAATGGGTGGAAGCTAAAGCCACCAATACTGATGATGGTAAAGCTGTTGTGAATTTTATCAAATCCTGAATTTTCTCTAGGTTCGGTACACCAAGATCAATCATCAGTGATAAAGGAACCCATTTTTGTAATCAATCTGTGGAAGATTTACTAAGTAAGTACAACATCACTCATTAGATATATACTCCATATCATCGACAAACCAGTAGAAATCAAGTCCATTCTTGAGAAGACTATCAACCCATCTCAAAAGGATTAGAGTTTGAGACTTGATGATGCCTTGTGGGCATATAGAACCATTTTTAAGACACCTATTGGTATGTCGCCTTATCGCTTTGTCTATGGTAAGCCATGACATCTACTTGTTAAATTAGAACATAAGGCTTATTAGCAGTTAAACAATTCAATATGGAGTTGGACGCAGCGAGAACTCATAGAAAACTTCAATTACAAGAACTGAAGGAGCTCATAAATGAGTCCCATGAAAGTTTAAGAATTTAAAAGGCAAAGACAAAGGCCTTTCATAACCAAAACATTCCTAAAAAAAATTTCAATGTGGGACAAAATGTTCTTTTATATCATTCTTGATTGAAATTGTTTCCTAGTAAGTTGAGACCCCACTAGATGGACCCATTTGTTGTCACTAATGTTTTTAACCATGGTGCAGTAGAGATTGAAAGTTCTAAGACAGGGAAGGTATTTAAAGTGAATGGGCATCGCTTGAAGCCATATTATGAGAATTTCTCTATAGGGGAGATTAATACCTTACCCCTCCAAGAACCAGATTATACTAAAGAGTAACCTTGCGGGTCTATGTAAGGTTGAAGACATTAAACCAAGTGCTCCTGGGAGGCAACCTGAAGGAAAGAGAGCTCTTCAAGCTAATCAAATGAGATCTTTCTGACTCTCTTTCATTTTACAATACTTATTGTTATTTGTCATTGCTATTCTTTTCTCCTATGCATGGTTTTGATATCTGAGTTATTTAGACTTACATTAAGGACAATGTAAGAGCTAAGTGTGGGGGAGAGGTTTAGGTTTTGTGAACTTATTTGCTCTTTAGACTATTAACTTTGTGAAGTAGTTAATGGCATGATAGTTATGTTTTCATCATATTGAGAAAATTTTAAAAAATTTTGCAATTAGTTCTTTGAGTACATTATGATTCATGAACTTTCGATCAAACATTTAATGCACTTATGCTTTATGCTTTGTAATGCTGGAAAAGTGGTATGCACATGAGTAAAATTTTTTTGCCTCAAGTTGTCAATGAAAAGAAAAAAAAAGAAAATAAAGGTAGGGGTATGCTTCAATGGTTTTATGTGCTTAGTAATTGGGCGCTCACACTAAAAGTGGAGGGAATTCATGTCAAATGGCACTTAGACTATGAGCATACAAAGTATACTAATGATTGTGGTTTACTGAGTAATTGGCATTTTGTACCAAAAAGTATGAAATCCTCACGTCAAAAGGTGACCTACATTCTAGTACCAGCTACCAAAATGAAAGAGAAAAAGAAAAAGAAATAAAATAATAGGCTTGCTAGTAATTGTTACTTGTTTGCATATGAGATTTTGGATTTGCAAAGTGTAGGGTACTCACACACACACTTGATTAGATGATTAGTGAATGATAATGTATTTCTTGAAATCTTTGAAGAATTTTGAGATGTTTCCTTAATTCTCTGATCATTGACTTCATGGATTTGGTGAAATGCAAGTGTTAAGAGCTAGCAAGAGTGTATTGTTCCTGTGTTGTTTAGTTTGTTATGTTTGTTGTTTTAGTTTGCTTGAGGACAAGCAAAGGCTAAGTGTGGGGGAATTTGATAATTGCTTATTTTGTCATGTTTTTATTATGACTCTCTTACATTTAATTGCTTTGTTCTTAAGTTTATTGTGTTCTTAGCTTAATTTCATGTTTTATAGGTGTTTTGAAGTGGAAATGCATTTATCTGAAGAAGTGAGTCATGTTAGTATATACTGGCCATTCACATAATTTTGGACCAAACTCAGAGAGTCTTACACCCCACGTCCATCCCTGAGCACCGCGGTGCTCAAATTTGAAGAAAATTAGTTCCAGACCCTAGAGTTCAGTGCCCCCGCGCTCTGAGATAGCTCTGCAATGCTCAAAAATAAAGAATCTAACCTAAGGATCAGCATTGCTGTACTGGCCATCCAGCACCATAGCTTGTCGCTACTAAGAGATTAGGCATAATTGTGCCCACTAGCCAGGGCAGCGGCACCCATTACCAGTGGCGCCAAATCCAAACTTAGGACTAAGCGTTGCGGTGCCCTGAAGCTAAGCCACAATGCTCGCATGCATTGTTTCATTTAAAAAATATGATTTTCACTTCATTTACCTATTATAACATTTAGGAAACAAGAGAGAGAGCTTAGAAGATAGGAGAAGAAGAAGAGGAAGGCTAAAGGAAGTGGGTTTGGGGAAGACTCAACCGTTTGGAAGTCTTCAAAGAGTTCCCTCTTCACCTTTTCTTCATTCTTCTTATATTTTCTATAATTTTCATAGAATATATTGTTGTAATGAGTAGTTTTCTAATGTAAGAAGGCTAAATCCCTTTGGTTGAGGGAGAACTCAATGCCTTGGACATGATTTTGTGATTTTATTCATTGATGATGTATTCAACTTCTCTTGAATGGTTGTTTATGTTCTTCCACTTGATTTGTTCATGATTATTGCTTGGTGTTATTTAGGTGGCCAGCTAAATGAACTAGGTAATCATTTAATGCTAAGATAAAGGACTGAATACGTAATAGTTTGATTCTCAAATTCATAAGTAGCATTTTGTAGTGATTAGGGGTGTCTAAACCCTTAAGAACTATGATGAGGAGCATAACATAGGTTAAATGGTTCAAGCGTTTGAGATTCTTGCCTAGATTAACCTATCTTTCTTACCTTAATGCTTTCATTAGATTAAATCTAGGAAGTATTTTATAGGTTGTTCATTGGATAGGGAGTATGTAAGGAGTGTTATTCTATTTACCGAATAACTAAGGAAAGATTAGGATAGCAATTCTTGTTGTTATCTATGATTAATAATCAAGATAAAGAGTTGAAAACATTATCATGTTCACAATCATAATGAGTGATTTCTATGATCATTTGCCATTGTCCAATGGAGAAGAGTGAATCCTCAACCATATTCCTTATCTTATTCTAATTTTCTTGTTATTGTTCTGTCATTTTATCTAATTGTTCTTGCCCATTGTCATTTTTACTTTACGTACTTTATTCTCACCAACAACCTCCCATTTACTTTTCAAGCATCAATTTATTAATTTACTTAGTAATTAATCAACTAAACCTAATCCCGCACAGTAAAACGACCCTTGCTAATAAAAACAAAAAATACTTACCACTATACTACAAGGAGGTTTATATTTTAGTTGTGCTTTCAACTTGGAGGGCTTTCAAATTGAGGCTTTGTTGTCGAGGTTTGGAGTTCAGCTTGGATTTACACCATGTTCCATTTCCACAATTATGCATCATTAATATTCTTTATCTTATTCTATCAATGCAACACAATATAATCCAATTTAAAGAAGATCCCTAATCATTCTACGATCCTACTTAATTGTTCCCATATGTCTTACATAATTCTATCTCTTTTTTTTCTTGATTCAATTCTTGTATCCATATACTCAATTAATTACTTTTTTTTCTCACTCTGTTCATATTTCTCTGAATCAAATCATATGTCCATTGTCAACATATACTAACTTAATGTATACAACTCTCAAAACCAAGCCAATTAAATCCTAACCACTCACAGTCATAACATTATTTAAGGTGAGACATACTCAATTCATATCCCTCTTTGGCACATCTCAAGCTAACCTAAATCACCTCGAGTAACCTTTGAGTTATATCGAACTGCTCTTTGTAGAACAACAATATTGTTTCGAAGAACATATTAATAGTTAGTAACTCCCTTGGTTCACCAAACAAGTCACTAAGACGAGAGAATTTATCCAATGGCTCCTTACTCATCAAAGTCGGCTTTAGGTTACCTCTAAGAACTAAGAACTCTTACATTCAGGATCCCAATCTAGAAATATAGTAGAATTTATCCATAACCTTCTCTAGGTTTACTTCCACTTATTAATTTGTTGATGGTTCCTCCTCATAAATCATCACCAATTCTATGCATGGGAAAGACATAATACATTGCCTTCAACCAAATTTTTGCAATAAGGGTGAGTAAGAGCTTAACGGTAGACAGCGTAAGACTAGGGATGGTCATTTTACCAATACTTATTAGATACTCGTAAAATTTACCTATTAAATTCAAGTGTAGAGATCAAAAAATAAGTATGGATTTGGGTTTTATTGGAAAGTCCCATATAAGAGGAATAGGAAGATTAAATGCCAAATATAAGTCTTGGTAATCTTCCCTTTTACAAGCTGATTTTTAAGGGTGAAGTTAGGCCATGGTTGAAATTCTAAATTTCTTCTTGGTATCAAAGCCACCTTGGGAAATCCTAAAAAAAAAAAAGAAGAGGATCCAAGCACCTATCCCTATAATTGGGAGAATGATGATGCATTCACCACCTTTGACTCAAAGTTATAAGTGCCAAAGCCCTAGCGCCCATTCTTCAGCGTCACAACACTCAAAATCAAAGAATTTAGTTCCATACCCGAGAGTTCAATGCCCTGGCACTCTGAGATAGTGCTGTAGTTCTCAAAAAATGTTGCCAACCCACCCAGGTCCTAGTAGTATAGTGTTGGATGTGCTGCAACCCAACTAGGGCACCGTAATGACCACTAGCTAGGGCCACAGCGCCCAATGCTGTAATCCTTAATCTAAAATTTAGGGTTAGGTGCTGCGAGCTTACCTGAAGTGCCCAGGAGCCAAACCCGCAATTCTTACGGGCACTGATACATTTAAAAATATATCTCCCACTTCATTTAATACATTTTAATGTTGGGGGAACTTAGGAGAAAGCTTAGAACAGAGGATAAGAGCAAAAGGAAGGCTGAATAGAGTAATTTGAAGATTCATCCATGTAAAGTTCTTCAAAGAGTTTTCTCTTCACCTTTTCTTCATTCTCTTTGTATTTTCTGAGTTTTCAAGGATTTGAATGTTGTATTGGATGATTTCCTAATGTTAGAAAGCTAAATCCCCTTGGTTAAAGGTGATTTCATTGATAATATTATTCAACTTTTCTTGAATGGTTATTTATGTTCTTCTACTTGATTTATTCATGATTATTGCTTGGTTTTGTTTGGGAAGCCAACTACATGAGCTAGATAATCATCTAAACCTAGGATAAAGGATTGAATACGTAATAGTTTGATTCTTTTATTCACAAGTAGAAATTTGTAGTGATTAGGGATGTCGAAGTCCTTGAGAACTTTTATTCACATAGGTTAAATAATCCAAGCATTTAAGATTGTTGCTTAGATTAACCTATCTTTCTCATCTTAAAACTTTCATTGGATTAAATCTGGGAAGCATTTTCTAGGTTGTTCATTGAATAGGGAGTAAGTAGGGATCATTCTTCTATTTACCAAATAACTAAGAAAAGATTGGGATATTAGAGCTTGTTGTTATCTATGGTTAGTAGCCAACATAGAGAGTTGAGAACATTGTCATGTTTATAATCGTAATGAGTGATTATTTATATTCACTTGCTCGTGTCTATTGGAGAAGAGTGAATCCTTAACCATAATTATCATCTTATTCTAATTTTCTTGTTGTTTATTGTGTTCTTTGGCTATATTACTTATATTTACTTTCACCTTTATTTTAAGTATCTTTGTTCTCACCAAAACCTCCATCTACATTTCAAACATCAATTTATTAATTTCTTTGATAATTAGTCAACTAAACCCAATCCTCTTCAGGAAAATGACCATTGCTCATAAAAACAAAATACTTACCACTATACTGCAAGGATATCATTAGTGAGTTTCCCACTTGGAAAGCAATCAAATTAAGGCTTCATTGCTGAGGTTTGAAATTATATTTGAGAACGCACCAAATTTTAGCGTCGCATTGCTCGAGATTGATCATTTAGGTGATTAGTTACTTTGTTCTTGTTTTCAATGCTTTTATTCTTTAGTTGTGTCTTTCTTTCTTTCTTCCATTCATGTGTATGTCCGAAGAGGATATTGATTTGTGAATGTACAAGTCACGAGTTTGTAAGACATCCTTATTTGCATATACATCACCTTTCTAACCTTCTGAGCTTAATTCTAAAGATCATATCACATCATCTTCATCTGAACCTTTTGAGCAGACTATAATGGAGGGAAATAACATAACTCTAAAATAGTCAATATTCCCACTATTAGATCAACAACCGCTGTGTATACAGTGTCTTGAACTTGAGGTTGCTTGTAAACTTAAACCAGGACTAATCCACCTCCTAGGTTGCTAGGAAAGGAACCAAACAAGCACCTTAAGGAATTTGAAGTAGTATGCTCAGGGATGAAGCCACTGAGTGTATCAATTGAGCAATTTAAATTAATAGCTTTCTCGTTCTCCTTAGTAGACTCAGCTAAGGAACGGCTCTACTAGCTTCCATTAGAAACTATTAACACTTGGAATGAAATGAAGAGTATGTTCTTATTGAGGTATTTTCCTACATATAAGGCTTTCTGTATTAGGAAAGACATCTACAGAATTAGGCAGTTTAGTGAAGAATCTCTCTATGAGTATTGGGAATATTTCAAAAAGTTATGCATAACTTGCCTTAACCACCAGATAAGCAAGTAACTCCTAATCTAATATTTTTATGAAGGGCTAGCACTTCTAGATAGAAGTATGATAGATACTAAAGTGGAGGTGTGCTAGCAGATAAAACATTTGAGGCTACTCGACATCTCATAGCCAACATTGCAGCTAACTCAAGGCAGTTTAGCAACAGAGATAATATACCTACTCAATAAGTGAGTGGAGCTCAAGTATCATTTAGTGAGCAAACAATGACTCAACTTGCTTCATTGGTAAGTAAGATGATGGGGGAAACACATAGCAAGTGCATCAATGTGGAGTCTGTTATAGATAGGGCCATTCAATGGATATATGTCCTTCACTACAATAAAGTAACTTAGCAGGTCAATGCCTTAGGAAATTTTCAAGGGCATCAGAGAAAATATAACCCCTATTCAAGTACCTATAATCTAAGGTAGAGAGATTACCCAAATTTTAGTTATGAGGGTAATCAACTAGCAGCCACACAATCAAGGCCACCAGGTTTTCAAAGTATACCACACCAACCATACCAAGTGAGACCATCAGTGGCTCCTCAGACATCTAGAGCATTAATAGAGGATCTTTTGAAAACCCTTACTTTTAACGCCATTCAATTTCAGCATAACTCCATGCAATTTCAACAAGAAGCAAGGACAGGTATCTAGAACTTATAAAATCAAATGGGTTAATTAGCGATAACTATAAGTTATTTGGAATCTCAAGGTTCAAGAAAGTTAACCTCACAAACAGAGAGAAACCTGAGGGGAAATTCTAGTGTAGTAACTCTGAGAATTGGTACAGAGATTGAACGCCTAACTACTGCACTATTATCAGAGATAAACTAAGAAAGAACCCTAGTGAACAATGAAGATAACCATACACCCCTTCCACCTACCCAAGAATCATCATCCACCAAGGTTGATCCAAAGCCATCACTTCCTACTTCATCATATGTGACAACTCTTCCATTTCTCAGTCATTTTGCAAAGAACAAAAAAGAGGAACAAAAGAAGGAGATAAGAGAGACCTTTAGAAAAGTGGAAGCTAAGTTACCTCTTCTTGAAGCCATCAAGCAAGTATCCAAATAATCTAAATTTTTGACGGAAATGTGTACTTTTAAAAGAAAACTCCAAGGAAATGAAAAAATCAGTGTGGACAATAATATCTTAGCCATCCTTCAAAGACCCAGGAACATTTACAATACCTTGTACAATCAGTCACACGATGTTCGAATGAGCCATGCTAGATTTAGAAGCTTCTATTAATGTTATGTCATTCTCTATATATGAATCCCTAAATCTTGGCCCATTACAAGAAACTGGTGTGATAATACAATTGGCTGATAGATTCAATACCTATCCAAAAGGTGTGGTTGAGGATGTTTTAGTGCAAGTAAATAAAATGTTTTTCCCAGCAAATTTTTATATGCTTAACATTGAGGATAAATCATCACCCAACCCTATGCCATTATTGTTGGGAAGACCAATTTTTAATGACATCTTGGGCAAAGATTGATGTTCCTCCAAAGATTATCACATTGGAATTTGATGGCAAGGAAATAAAATTTCCTATCTTTGAAGCAACGAAATATCCAATGACTGTAATTCTGTTTTTGCATTAGATATTATAGATTATCTGTCCCAACAGATTCTGAATTCACATGGTTTGGAAGATTTGGAGATAATCATTACCAACCATCTGGATGAGGATGACTTTGAAAAACCACCAAGGAATTAGTTGTGGGTGGTTAAGTTAATGAATCAGAGGCAGCATTACATACTTTGCCAAAAATTTCTAAAATTTTTATTGACCTCTTTTATTGAGTTACCTTTGACAAGTGAAAACTTCCTTTAACTATGTTTACACCAAAATTAGAATTGAAGACATTATCAGATCACATAGAGTACATATTCCTAAGTGAAGAGGACACATTACTGGTAGTAATAGCAAAAAGCCTCACTAAGATTCAAGAGGACAAGTTGATTTGAGTGCTCAGGGCTCACAAGACAGCTATTGATTAGACCATCACGAATATTAAAGGGATTAACCCCTCTACTTGCATGCACCAGATACTATTGGAAGATGAAACAAAACAAAGTAGAGAGGCACAACATCGTCTAAACACTCCTATGATGGAGGTGGTTAAAAAGGAGATATTGAAGCTCCTTGATGTTGGGATTATATACCCAATATATGACAGTAAGTGAGTGAGCCTAAGTAGTTCCTAAAAAATTGGGCATAACTGTAGTAATGAATGAGGACAATGAGCTTGTCCCCACCTGAGTCCAAACCAGGTAGTGTGTTTGTATTAACTATAGAAAACTCAACTCAAAAACACACAAATACCACTTCCCTCTCCCTCTTATTGATCAAATGCTTGAGATGTTAGCTGGTCATTATAAATATTGCTTTCTTGATGGTTATTCAGTGTATAACCAAATCATTATAGCTTTAGAAGACTAAAAGAATACTACTTTCACATGCCCATTTGGCACATTTGCTTACAGGGCCATGCCATTCAGCCTTTGCAATGCATTTACTACATTTCAGTGATGCATGGTGAGTATCCTCTCTAATTATGTTGAAAATATCATTGAGGTCTTTATGGATGATTTTAGTGTTTATGGAAATTCATTTGATATATGCCTTGCAAATTTGTCACTAATGCTTAAACACTGCATAGAGACTAATTTAGTGTTAAATTGGGAAAAATGCCATTTCATGGTTAATGAGGGGATATTTTTAGGACATATAACATCTTTTAGAGGGATTGAGGTTCAAAAATCTAAGATAGACCTTGTTCGTTATTTACCCTTCCCCACTAGTGTCTGAGAAGTGCATGATTTTCTTAGTCATGCAAGGTTTTATCACAAGTTTATTAAAGAAGTTTAAGACTATATAACCTACTCATTGTCCTCATTCATTACTACAATAAGGGTTTTATTACAGTTTTATCCACTATGTATCACCCACAAACTAGTGGACAAGTGGAAGTGTCTAACAAAGACATCAAGTCCATACTTAAGAAGACTGTTAACCCATCCAGGAAAGATTGGAGTTTGAGGCTTGATGATGCATTACAGGATTATAAAACTACTTTTAAGACAATCATTGGTATGTTGCCCTATCATCTAGTCTATGGTAAGCCATGCCATCTAGTTGTTGCATTTGAACATAAGGCTTATTTGGTGGTTAAACAATTTAATATGGAGTTGGATACAGTGGGAACTCATAAAAAGGTTTAATTGCAAGAACTGGAGGAGCTAAAAAATGAGTCATATGAAAGTTCAAGAATTTACAAGGTAAAGACAAAGGCCTTTCATGACCAAAACATTTCTATGAAACATTTCAATGTAAGACAAAAAGTTCTTTTATTTCATTCCCACTTAAAATTATTTCCTAGTAAGTTGAGGTCCCTCTAGAAGGGCCTATTGGTTGTACTAATGTTTTTAACTATGGTGCAATAGAGATTGAAAGCTCTAAGACATGAAAGGTATTCAAAGTGAATGAGCATTGCTTAAAGCCCTACTATGAGAATTTCTTTACAGAAGATATTAACACCTTACCCCTTCAAGAACCGGATTACAATGAAGAGTGACCCTACAAGTCTATGTCCGGTTAAAGAAAATAAATCAAGCACTCCCAGGAGGCAACCCAAAGGAAAGAGAGTTATCCAATCTAATCAGATGAGACCTTTCTGACCGATTTTCGTTTTATGATGTTTATTGCTTTTTTGTAGTTATTGTTCTTTTCTCCCATGCATGGTTATGATATCTAAGTTATTTAAAATTTCATTGAGGACAATGTAAGAGCTAAGTGTGGGGAGAGGTATAGGTTTTGTGTGGACTTGTATGCACTTTGTTGGCTATTGGCATTGTGAAGTAGTTAATGGCATGACAATTATATTCTCATGGAATTGAGAAAAATTTGAAAAATTTTCAATTAGTTCTTTGAGTGCATTATGATTCATGACCATCATATCAACCCTTTAGTTCACTTACGCTTTATGCTTTATAATTATGGAAAACCTTGTATACATACTAATAGAAAATTGTTTTCCTCAAGCTATCAATGAAAAGAAAAAACAAAAGAAAATAAAGGTAGGGCTATGCTTTGATGGTCTTTTGTGCTTAGTAACTGGGTGCTCACACCAAAAGTGGATGGCATTCACGTCAAACAGAACTTAGACTATGAGTATTCAAAGCATGCTAGTGATTCTGGTTTACTGAGTAATAGGGATTTTGTACCAAAAGTATGAAATTCTCACTTCAAAAAGTGACCCACAATGATTACGCGCAAAAATACTACGTGGTTATCGTAGTATAGTATGGGGTGTCGATCCACAGGGAGACGGAGGAAACACTACAAGAATGTCACTTAAAGGAAATACCAATGAACAATTGATAAG
>JASKGM010049853.1:0-20252 GCA_034509205.1 Ceratonia siliqua
ATCCGGTTTGGTGGGTTGGGCCAGCTTTTCATTGGGCCCTCTCCCTTTTTTTTGCTTAATCCGTTTTGGGCCTTTTCTTCTCCCTTCTCTTCTTTTTTTTTGTGTGGGTTGCACTCCCTCTTTTTTTTTTTTTGATAAACTGTTTTTGGGCTTTTTATTTTTTCTTCATTTTTTTATTTCTCTTTTTTTTTTATTTCTTCTTTCATTGTTTTATTATTATTATTATTTTTTTTAAGATTTCATTAATTTAAATCCCTGGACAAAATTAGGTGTTTACATATATATATATATATATATATATTTTACACAAGAAGTCAGTTATGAGATAGAGTATAAAGACAAGCACATACTCAAATTCTCTACTCAAGTCATTTAACTAAAATAATGAAAATAAACAACATGATTCTTTAATTGATACATAAAATCCTAACATTCAATACAAAGCCTATAGAGATCATCTAACAATTAAGATCATAATAAAGGGTGTTTAAAGAATAGAAGCAAACTAACTCTCAAAATAAAATGCTTCAGGCTCAGAGAACTCGCAAGGTAATCTCTACTATTTGATTTTTAATCACCAAATTTATGTTCATCTCAGTTTCAACATTAAGAGCAGAGTTTATGGGATTTGAATATGCATCAATCCTCACAATAAGCTTTGAAAGTGTTAAAGAAAATAAACACAAAGTGCATAAAATACTTAATTATTCATCATAAGAAAATTGAAGCATGAAATTTTTTTGTTTTTCATTCATTTTTTTATTCATTTTGTTTTTGCAAAAAGCTTTTATTTGCACCCCCAAACCGAAACTAAACATTGTCCTCAACTTGTGAAATAAAGCATGTGTTTAGCAAAGAGTTTAGAGGGGAACAATTATGGGAGAAACTAAAAAAAATGCAAATAAAAAGAAAAAGAAAAATATAATATCAAATATGGATGAGTTGCCTTCCACCAAGCGTTGTCTTTAACGTCTTAGCAAAATGCAACATGTTCTTGGTGATTATGCATCTCGATGCACTCAACATTCTCTTTTTCTTGAATTGCTTCCAAATAAGCCCTTACACGATGCCCATTCACCTTGAATGTTTCTTGAGTCCTTGTATTGATCAGCTCTTCTACTCCATGGAGAAAACCTTGGACTACTGAAAATGGTCCATACCATTTTGACTTTCACTTGCCTGGAAACAATTTGAAATGAGAGTTAAACAGAAGAACTTTCATTATAGGAGAAAGAGACTTATGCATTATGCCTTTGTCATTATAATGCGTAGTGCATTTTTTGTATATTTTAACATTCTCATATGCTTCATTCCAAATCTCTTTTATCTTGTTGTCTTTCTCTTTTTCTTGAAGTGTTTCTTCCACCCTCTTATGAGTGAAAGCAACTTCAAGCTTAGCCTCTACTTTTTCCTGCAATGAGTGTTATGAATAAGTAAGTTTGAATAATCAATAAAGGAACACTCAACTGTAGTAGAAACAGGAAGACTGGGTAATGAGTCAAACACTTTAAATTAAACAGTCTCTCCTAAGACTATCATAATTAACTTCCTTTTATGGACATTAATATTTGTCTTGGATGTTGCCATGAATGGCCCACCAAGAAGAACTGTGTGCACTTTATCCATAGATGGGGCCCCTCTATTTCTAAAACTACAAAGTCTATAGGAATTATTAGTTTGTCTACTTGCACTAACAAGTCCTCAACTATGCCATTCAGATATTTAATTAAACCATCCACAAGATGAAGGGACATAGTTGTGGGCTTAGGCTCCCCTAAACCCAGTTGCAAGTACACTGAGTATGGCTTGAAGTTGATATTTGCTCCTATATCTAGCGTTGTGATAGCCGGTGAAAAGCTATCATTTTTTGACTTTTGGGCATGTAAGGGAAAACACATAGAAAAATGGAGTCACCATCAATTAATTACAAGGATAATTGCGATCCTTAAAAAAGGAAAGTAAAACTAGCCCTTAGAACCATAGGAAAGATTCGGGAGTCTAATTACAAGTGGGGAAGGTGGTAGGCACCCCACAACATCTATTCTTAAGGATGGTTACCCAAAATTTTTTATGCCTAAAGAAAGAAATGAACTAGACCTACCTTACCAACTAAGTGCCTATATACCCCAAAAGGGATCAAGGTCAATGTAGTTCAAAATTTTGATAAGTTGATTTGGTGAAAAGAAGTTATGATATTAGGGGAAGATAAACTTCCATTTAAAGCCTGAAAAATGATTTAGGACATTGGGGAGCAAACACTTCCACTGAATGCCTAAGAAAAGTTAGGACTTCGGGGAAAATAAAATTCCACTAAAAGTCCTAGAAAGGTTGAGACTTTGGGAAATGTAAAATTCCATTGAAAGTCTAGAAAAAGAAAGGGTCATGGCTTTGGGGAAGATAAACTTCCACTAAGAGCCTACAAAGATTGAGACTTTGGAGGAAATAAACTTCTACTAAAAGTCCCTTGGATATTAAGTCATTGGGACAATAATAAAATTTATGAAAATATTGGATCAAAATGAGATTTGTGGAAGGAGAGGCCAAAATGAGATTTACAAAAAATGTGGGGCCAAAATGAAATTTATAAAAGTAATGGGGCCAAAATGAGATTTATGGAAGTAGTGGGGCCAAAATGAGATTTATGAAAGTAACGGGGTCAAAATGCAATTTCTAGAAATTAGGGGCCAAAATATAGTTCTTGAAAAACTAGAGGGCCAAAATAAAATTAAAAAAGGTGGGGCCAAAATGAATATTTATAAGAGTAGTGGGGCCCAAATGAGACTTCTCAAAGTATTGGGACTAAAGTAAAATTTATGAAAGCATTGGGGCTAAAGTCAACTCTAAAAGTATTAGGTCTTCCTCTGAAATTTTCTAAAATGTTTCCTTGGACCCTTGAAATCCTTTTTGAATGAATTTAATTGAGTCCTTTTATAATTCCATTTTGCAAAATAAGTTAGATAAACTCTTAAAGCTTATTTTAGGAATTGATTTGAATGGGCTCTTAAAGCCAATTGGAAAACATGGGACCTTGAACCCAATTTTGAAGATAACTATATTGGGCCTTTGGAATCCCCTTAAAATATTATTATTGGGCCTTTTATTAACTTGGGCCTTGAAATTATTGGAAAACAATTTTTTTCTTTTTTTAAAAAAAGAAGTTTAAAGAATCTATATTAAAATTACAGCTAACTTAAGTCATCTTCTCAAAATCTTTTGAAATTGATTTTTTTATTCATTAACAATGACTAATATTAGAGAAGGCAAAAACCCTCATCAAAAAAAAAAAAAAAAGAGACATAAGGGATGGTTTAACCATTACAATTGGGTTAAAGGAACCCTTAGCCCATAACTTAACAGAGAATCCCATATCTACCAAAAAAATGCTCCTTGGATTTAAGAGAAAGTATACCTTAGGAAACCCAATCAAATCACATTCTCTTTTCTGCTATCACATTTGTAGAGTTCCACTTACCACCAAGAATAGGAAAAATCAAACAGTACCATTTGACCTAGAATGAGAATCCATATTTGCAACCACAAATCAAACACAAGCTAACATCAAAGTAACCCAAATGTGGAATCAACTTTGTATTCATCTATTAACCTCCCATACCAACCTAACCATGTAAGTAGATTTGAATCCATGAATTAAGGTACCATCCTTGATAAGGCACATCTCAAATATGGGCTCACAGGTTTACCACTTGAAATGGTATCTTTTTAAGAGGAAATAACAGCTTTAAAATTATAATTACTTTTGGAAGAAGATGAAATTCAATTTTGTAAAACCCCCCTAATGTAAACTTGATCACCTCATCTAGAATCACAGGTTAAATGTGCACAAGAGTTGCTTTGCCATGGTGGAAACAAATTTTATCATTATATAATCAAAATCAACGCACCCATAATACCAAATCAACATAGGCACCAACTCTTGGGAATAATCAACTAGTAATTAAATGATACTCGAAATCATGATGAACAAAGTTGTATTTTATATTTGAACTCAAAACAAACTGAGTTGGAATTAAAAAGTAAACCAGTGTCCCTATAGTGAGCTTAAGCTTGAACCTTCGGAAAAAAACCAATGCATAAGGCCACATTTTCCCAACTCCCAACTAGGCGCCCATGCAGAACTGAATATCACATTGAAATGGTAATGAAACTCCTGATTTGGTCTTAGAAATCACAGCAAATTCAAACCATAATCTCATCTTAAACTGTAATCATATTGAAATTGAATTCAACTCACTATCATAACTACAAATCGAGGAACTAAACTCATTCCATGAAATAGCCATAGTAAACATATTTCAATCAACAGATAAGATACCAGTAACATATGTATTTATCAAAAGATTTCATCCCATCAGGAACACAATCAGAAGGAGACAACTTTTCTTCAGATGAAACACACCTTTCTGCAAATTTCACGCCATTGTAGCGTTATTCTCGCCTTCCCCAAAGTTGAATCGACCCACTAAACTCCTTTAGTAAGATTGATTCTCCTACCGATGCCTTTCTTCTTCCTCCTTCGATCATTCTTGTAGCCAACAGCAGATGTGATGGGCGTGAAATATAGGGGGAATTTACGGTTATAACAAGGAGGTGGGTGGTGCAAGACAGAGGCATGGGAGACATTCATTGCTGCGCAGTGGATGGTAGAGAGCTTGGGTGATGCTTGCTGCGGTACGATGGCTAGCAGAGACGCAGGGACCACTGTGAGGAGGGGGACAGAGGTAAAGGTGTGCAGAGGTGAAAGGGGGAGCCAAAAGTGGTCCCTCGACTACTGCTCGTGCAGAGGTAAAGAGGGAGAAAGCAGGTGAGGATACGGCTAAGGTTTTAAGAGGGTTAATAAACGGACCGGGTCGGGTAGGGCCTGTCCATTGGACCAGGTTAGGGGGTGTTGGACTGGACCGAGTATGGGGTGTTGGGCTAAGCAAGGTGTGTTGACATTTGTTTTGGGTTGAAGATCCATTGGAATGCTAGAAAAAGAGACATTAGGCCATTTAATTCCCCCCCCCAATTTTTTTATGATATATATTTTATTTATTTTTTAATTATCTCTTTTCATATATATATTTTTTTAATTTCATTTTATGATTTTTTCATTTTCTCATATGTTTTTTTTATTATATTTATTATTTACTTTTTTATTATTATTATTTATTTTCTATTTTCTTTTCTTCTCTTTTTTTTCTTTTTTTTAGAAAAATTTATTAATATTAATATATTTTTTAGGGATGCCTAGACAAAATCAGGTGTTTAATATGGCTATAACAATCTGCTTGTCCCCTATACCAATGTTGATGTTGAAGCTTCTTGGATCCTTCAATTTAAGGGGGCAAGTTTTGTTGCAACACTGCATTAGCAACTTTTGAAATCATAACTTTCTCATGTTGTTTACATTTCTTATTTGTATTGATGAGTTTCTTGAAGAATTCGGCATAGGAAGGAAGTTTCTCGACAACATCCAAAAGAGGTAAGTTAATATTATCTTAGAGAATATGTCAAAAATTTCATAAATATGTTTGTTAGGTTCAACTTCCCTTAGATGGTTTGGATAAAGAATTGAAGGTCTGTAAGGATTAGTTGCTTTATGGAGCAAGAGAGAAGAAAAATACTCATTTGCTTTGTTGTTCTTAGACTGCTTAAAAGATTGAGGGTCCTTAATATGACTTTCCATAGAGACTTTTTTCTCTCTTTGCTCCCCTTTTGATTTTCCTGCATCAAGTGATAAATCATTAGAATGTTTATAATCAAAACCTTTATTAAAAATTTTATCAATTTGAAGGACTGTAACAGCATTTTCTTGCTCAGGTTGACTCAGCAACTTTCCCTTGTGATGGCTTTTGTAATTGTTTTGCAAGTTTCCTGACTTGTGTTTCCACCCTTCTCATTGAAGCCTCTAAGGAATCTAACCTTTGGTTATGTCTCTCATGGCTCTCTTTACTCACTTGAATAAAGGGATTCAAGTTTTCTTTTAAGGTGGGTTTCCTCAGCTGATTAGATGGTCTGGGTTGGTCATGATATTGATGCAGTCTTGAGTTCTAAGCATATCTTGGATTATTGTTCGTCTTCCAGGAGAAATTAGGATGATTTCTCCATCAAGGATTATATATATTTGCAAAGGGATTATTCTTTTGCCTTGATTGGTTGGATTCCATCAAATTGACTTATTTGTGTCCACCACCTGCATAAGGATCAAAAGATGAAGAACAAGTATTAGCACCATGTCCAAAATCACAACAGACTCCACATTCCTTAAGGTTAGGCGTCTTCCTAGTAGCAAGGAGTTTGACTTACTTAGTCAATTTTGCTATTTATAGGGCCATTTCATTGTTGGAGCTTACTTTATTTACCTTAACTCTCATTCCTCTAACACTTTTTATTAGGAATTGGCACCCAACATCTCATACAACTCATAAGTTTCTTCTACCATTTTCTTTCCCATAACTTCTTCAGCTGCATTGTCAATTGTGTATTAATATTATAATGTCATCCCATCATAAAAGAACTGATTTTGGAGTTGAAGGGGGCTAATGATGGTGAGGTCACTGAATTAGAAGCATTTTGAGTCTCTCCCATGCTTCATGAAATGGTTCTTCCTCCATTTGAGTAAATGTGGCAATCTTTATCCTTAACTCAATAGTATTCTGATGAAAGTAGAATTGTTCCATGAATTTGTTGTACACTGCTTCCTATGTGGTCAAAGAACTAGGTGGAAGGGTCATCAACTATGCTTTAGCTTTATCCTTCAGTGTATAAGGAAAGTATCTCATCGTAAGTTGGTCCTCATTAAGTCCTTGTAGAGGAAAGGTTTGTACAGTTGCATAGAAATCCCTAACGAAATTCAAAAGGTCTTCATTAGGAATACCAGAGAAGGAAGGTAACATTTTAAGCCCATAATTTCTTATCACTTCCCCTAATTGAATGCATGATGTAACAGTGCCAATGATTCGCTTTGCATATTTTTTTGTCATCCTTTGTCTCTCAACTACCTCTAATCTTTTAGGTTCCATGTTAACTATTTCCTCTTCTTCCATAGGATGTAACTGATTTGCTAGTCAATTTCTTCAAGTTATCAGTTACCCTATGGATGTTGTCTATTAGAGGCACAAGTTCTCTCTGGTGCCTTCAAAGCCCTCTATGGCTAACTTGCTGCAATGGGTCACTTAGTTGATGATACTAATATATCTCAATGGTATCTTAGGGGTCTTGACACTGAATTCAGAAGTTTCTCTACTACTTAAATGTCTCTCAAGCCATTGCTTGAGTTCAAAGAACTAGTTTCAAAGGCTAAAAACTTTGAGATTTTTCAAAAATCTCTTGACACCTCCTCTATTACCCCTATCGCTTTCATTGCCATTAAGTAATCTACCACTGGTTCTCAAGGAAGTGGGACCTCTCACAATAAATCAAATGGGCGAGGCAATGGTAGAAACAATGGAACTAGTTGTGGTGGCCGACACAACAACCAGACTCCAAGATGTCAAATTTACAAAATTGGACATACTAATGGTAGATGTCAAAACCGTTATTATTGAAATGAGCAATCTACTCAACTTGCTGAGGCTTTCACTTTTACTTGATCCTTTATGGTCCGATGTTTGACCGATACACTAATATAGGTGATTTAGCTCATATGACCTTTCTTGACAAAATTGAACCATATACTAGTAAGGAACATGTAATTGTGGGTAATGGTGCCTCTCTTCCCATTTCTCATACTGGTATTGTCTCTGCTACTTTCAATTTCAAATTATTAGATGTCCTGGTTGTTCCTCAAATTACCAAAAATTTACTTCCTAGTAGCAAATTAACTTCTAATTTTCCATTGTCTGTCACCTTCACTAATATAAAATTTTTATTTAGAATCGTCTCGCCAAAAAAGCAATGGCAACAAGTAAAAGAAATGGTGGCTTATATGTGCTAGAACGTGGCAACTATACTTTTATTTCTGTCCTTAAGAATAATATTTTACATGCTTCTTATAAATTATGGCATGCTGAGCTTGGGCATGGCTATCATTCTATTATTGCATTATTGAATAAAAAAGGATAGCTTTCAATTTCTTCATTGCTTTCCTAATCCATCTCTTTGCTCCTCTTGTCAAATGGTAAAAAAGTCTTCACTTACCTTTTCCCCAAAATGACAAATGTTGCACTGATATATTAGGACTTGTTCACTGTGACATTTGAGGCCCTTCCCCTCATAAAATCAACCTCTACTTTTAATTGAAATTGAAATCTTATGAAATTGGTTTTACCCTATGAAATTGGTTATACCCTATGAAATTGAAATCTTATTTTTTTGCTATTTATATACAATTTAAGATATTTATTGAAAATCAACTTAATGCCAAAATGAAAATTTTTCAAAGTGATGGAGGGGTGAATCTACTAGTAATCAATTTTAAACTCACCTTTAAAACTCAGGCCTTCATCATTAAATTTCCTACTTTTACACTCCTTCACATAACGGCCAAGCTAAGCACAAACATTGCCATTTCACATAAATTGGTCTAGCTTTACTCTCTCACTCTTATGTTCCCTCACGTTTCTGGGTTGATGCCTTTAGCACCGCCACCTATATTATCAACTGGTTGCCCATACCTATACTTGTAGACATTTCTCCCTCTAAAGCTCTCTATGGTGTGTCACAAAACTATGCACATTTTCACCCCTTTGGTTGTTTATCCTTATCTGTGTGACTATGCTCCTCACAAACTTGCACCCTACATCACTCGTTGTATTTTTCTTAGTTATAGTCCCACTTATAAAGGTTTTCATTACTTAGATACTACTAATTCTCGCGTCTACATCACTCGTCATGCTAGGTTTTATGAATAATTATTTCCTTTCCTTAGTGCATCCCTAAGTAAGCCCTCTGCATCTCTATACATTTCATCTTTCCTTGACCTCTCTTCACATGCTTCTGAGCCAACCAGTTCCACTACTGCCTAACCTTCTCATGCATGTATTCAGTGTTTTAACGATACTCCTAAGACCTGTAGGCACCATCTAAATCTTCATTTAGTTAGGTTTTACCTTTAGCTCTTCTGGATTATGTTGCCTCTCTTTCACCATCCCCAGCTTCTTCACATACTGAGGCCTCTGAGCCTTCATATCATATGACAATTAAGGCAAAAACTAGTACCTTCTGACCTCGACATCTAGCTCTTTTAAGCATTTATTCCTCAAGCATCATTCATGCCTTGCTTACTCATATTGAACCCAAAGGATTCAAGTTAGTAGCTAAGAATCCTTCTTGGCTTACTATAATGGATGAAGAAATTCAAGCCCTCTGAACCAATCATACTTGGAACTTGTTCCACGGCTAACTAACACCCATATTGTGTGTTCAAAATTGGTGTTTCAAACCAAATATCTCTCTGATGGTTCAATTGGTTGCTTAAAAGCTAATCTTGTTGCCAAGGTTATAATCAACTTTCATATTTATACTACAATGCCACCTTTAGTTCGGTTGTCAAAGAATCCATAGTTTGAGTTGTTATTTCTCTCACCATTACTAATAAATGGCTATTGCAATAACTTTATATAAAGAATACCTTTCTGTCATAACGTGACGGCCGGGGAAATAACCATCATTTTATGACTTTGAGGCGCGTGAGGGAAAACGCAGAGAAAATTTGGAGTCGCCACCAATTAATTAGGAGGATAATTGGGATCCTAAAAAAGAAAGGAAAAACTGGCCCTTGAAACCAGAGGAAGGGATTTGGGAGTCTGATTACGTGTGAGGAAGGTGTTAGGCGCCCCACGACGTCCATCCCTAAAGATGGTTACCCTAAGTTGTTTGTGCATTAATGTATTTTAATTACCCCTTTTATTAATAATGATGAACAAAAATAAATAACTAGACCTGTATTACCAAGTAAGTGCCTACGTATCCCAAAAAGGGATCAAAGTCAACGTAGTTCGAAATAATTGGATAATTTGATTAGGAAAGACGTTAGGGCATTTAGGGAATTAAATTTTCACTTAAAGCCCAGGCAATGAATTAGGACATTGGAGAGAACATACCTCTACTAAATGCCCATGAAAATTAAGACTTTGGGAAAGTAAAATTTCACCGAAGGTCTAGAAAGAGAATTAAACAGGACCTCGGGGAAAATGAGTTTCCACTGAAAGTCCATGAGATTTAAGATATCGGGAAGTATGTAACTTCACTGAATGTCACGAAGGTTAGGACTTTGGAGGAGACGAGCTCCTACTAAAAGTCCTTTGAAGATTGGGTTATTGCGGCCCGATGTACCTTCCTCTTTTATAAGTATAGGGGTCAAAACCGTAAATAATGGGACCGAAATATAATTATTGAAAGATTGAAGGTCAAACGGTATTATCTAAAATGTTGAGGGCAAAAATTAGATTTTTAAAAGTAATAGGATGAAGTTATAATTTATAAAAATATAAGGGTCAAATTGTAATTTGTAAAAGTATAGAGGTCAAAAATGTAACTTATGAAAAGATAGGGGTCAAATTGTAATTTATGAGAATTATGGGTCAAAAATGTAATTTATGAAAAGATATGGGTCAAATTATAATTTATGAAAATATAAAGGTCAAAAATGTAATTTATGAAAATATAAGGGTCAAAAATATAATTTATGAAAAAGTGATGAATCGAAATATAATTTCTCATTTTTCAGTATTAGGACATGAATACCTTTTTTGCAAGTATTGTAACTAAACTGATATTATTAAGACACTTAAATCAAAATCTCATTCATAAGGACATGAAATTTTATTTAATCCCTGCAGGCATGTAACTGGGCCCTTAGAGCCAGCGTTTTTTTTTTTTTTTATCATTGGGCCGTTTGACCCTTTTTTAAATTAGTTTAGGTGGGCCCTTTAAAACCTATTAAAAATGAAGAATTAACCCCTGAAGCCCATTTCACTATACTGAAAAAAAAACAGGATTGGGCTCCGTTATTTCTAGATCCAGAACTAATTCTGGATCTAGAACTACACACTGACTCGTGACTTTTCTAGGAATACACAGAAAGGAATCCGAAACCACTGATGCAGCGCCCCTGAATGCAAACGACCAAATGGTTTTTTAGTTAACCCTCAACACATATCCTAAAACATCATATAATCAGAACCAAATTCCCAATCTTCCCCAGGCCAAAGAACTCCTAAACTTGGTCAGAAAACATGCATATGATAATCACTTGAACAATATTCCTAAATGCAAATCATTATAATCTCAGAACCGAGCGTGCAACACTAAACTCATATAAACAAAAATGGCTATTATAAACAGGAGAAATGAAATTTGTTCAGCCTATTCAAACAGATTCAACCATTTCAAACAGCAGATATCATATTTACACAAAAGCACTTAGAATCTCATAATGAAATTTTCCCCAATTCAAACCAGGGGCCACTCACCCATGCAGGAAACAGATGAACTATGGCTAACTATAAATTACAGAAGTGACAGAATCCAAACCTTGAAGCTCTAGGATAGTTAATACTATCCCCAAACCAAATGCACGCTTAAAAATCTCACAATTCCAGAAAATGGTGTTTTTCTCACTCTCTGCTTTCAGAAAAATCAAAAATCTCTCTTAGCTCTATTGAACTCCTTCTTGTTTATAGAGGATGGAAGAAGCCAAATCCCGTTGCTTTTACCACAATCCCGCGAACAGAGCAGGCAAACGAAAGCAAATCGCTGCAACAGTGATATGGTCGTGCATGGCTTCCGAAAGTATGAGCTATGGCAGCGCAAACGGAGATTGGGTGTCGCACATGTTGACAGAGAGCGCAAAGGTGCGGGGTTCCAGAGTACGGGGAGCTGAGGTGCTGGGTACCACAGAAAGGAATTACCAAGAATGGCAAGACACAGGGTTGAGAGTGCGCGGCGTAAAGACAGCATACCGATTGGGGAATTAGGGTTCTTAGGAGGGGGGACCAGAGAAAGAGGCCCAGGGAATGGGACATGGGAGAGTGACAGAGGGCGCAGTGCCGGCTAGTAAAGGTGTAGTGTCGCATGGACTAGAGGGGAAAGGGTATGGCAGATTCGCGGGGAACAGGCGAGGCAGAGGCGCCTTTAGCCGATTAGGGTTCCAGGGGGAGAAGGGTGAAAGTGACAGGGAGATTTGGGGATTTTTGAAGGGGAACCGGGTAGTGGGTCCTGGATCGGGTTCTGTGGGTTAAAGGGGAAATTGGGCCAAAAGAGAGATTGGGCTGGTGAAGTGGTTGGGCTGGATCGTCTTTTTTTTTTCTTTGAGTTGGGTTGCCAAAAAAAGAATTTTTGGGCTTTATTTTTTCTTGAGCCCTTTTGCTTTTTTTTTTAATTTCAGTTTTTCTTCTTTTCTTCTTTTATTACTTTTTGTTCTTTTTTTATTATTTTTTTATTATTATTTTTTTCAATTTCAATTTTTATTGTTACTATATATTTTCCATTTATTATTGTTTTTTTTTGTTTTTATTATTTTTTATTTATGCCTGGATAAAATCCAGTGTTTACACTTTCTCAATGGCATTCTTCATGAAAATGTTTACATGGAGCAACTGCTTGGTTATTTAGATCCTCGCTTCCCTCATCATGTCTGCAAGCTCTAAAAGACTTTATACAGTTTAAAGCAAACCCTTCAAGCTTGGTTCTAGTGCTTTAGTTCATTCCTACTTCGCCTTGGTTTCATTTGTATTCATGCTAATACATCATTTTGTGTGTATATCCATGGTAATATTCTCATCTATCTACTTTTCTATATGGATGATATTATTATTACTGGCAACCATTCCACCACTCTTCAAGATTTCATCACCAGGCTTTATTATGAGTTTGTCACAAAAGACTTAGGAACACTCGGCTACATTCTTGGATTGGAGGTTACATCTACATCTAGTGATCTTTATCTCAGTCAAACAAAATATGCCCATGACATTTTAGCAAGAGCACAACTTCTTGACAACAAATTAGTTGAAACATAAATGGTAGTTTCAGAACATCTCTCTTCTATTAGGGTTCCTTACTTTGATCCTACACATTATCATTCTCTCATAGGTGCACTTTGTAAACACCTTATTTTGTCTATATAATTTTTAAATTAAAAAAAAAATATTTGTTAGCAAGTCAAATTTCACTCAACCTAACTTGATGCATTAGCCAAATTTTTGTTAGCAAGTCACTCCCCTTCTACCATTTCACTCAACCCAATAACCCATAATATGCACCAAGCCCAAGCCCATCAACCCATAACCTAATTTCATAACTCAGTCCAATCCACTTAAACTGGTTCAACGTGACCCATTTGGTTTTAACCTAATCTATTTCCTTCACCCTTCAGTTGTTAACCACTTTCACAGCTGGTGCCTTTTTCCCTGCACTTTCTCTTTGATTCTTCACCAACCCAGCACCAGCCGTCACACCCATCCACTTCCCCTACCTTCACGTAACCCTTATCCCTTTGTACAATCTGCACACTCACCATCTCAGTAGTTCTTTCTCTTCACACCACCTTGAGTAACATGGTAGTAGGAAGTGAGGTTTGTTTGTCTATAAAATCAAGCCAAGACAAAACAGAGCAGTGGGAGGGGGAGAGGGAGAGTTAGAACGACGAAACAGAGGTAAATACCAAAAAAGAGAATATCAGAAACAGAAAAGGAAATTTTTGAAAAGATAAAACAAAAAGAGAAAAGGGAACTTTTTGGGTAGAAGAAAAGAAAGAAAGACTGGAAGGGAGTTTGGTTTTGAGTGGATCTTCATAGAGGTATTTAACTCTTCATTTAAATATTTTTTATGAGAGAAATATCATGGTGGGTTCAAGGGATTTTGCTTCGAAGTTACGTAAATATATCATCTTAATTTAGAAAATGAATTTGGTTGGTTGTTCTAACTTTGACTGGATTCAAATATGTGTCAATACATCATTTTAAGGAGAGTTTGAATTTGTTACTTTGATTCAATCTCAATCAAAACTGAATTTTCATTTTAAGCTTGCCTCCATCTTGAATTTCAACTTGGTTCTAGGAAGTTTTAAAAGCTATTTAAATTTGAGGGGTAATTTTAATTTTAAACTTTGATGAAAAGCATAAATTAGAATGGATAAAATATACCGATTTGGTTCTAGCTTTGGTGTTAAATGTGTTGAGATTTGAATTTCGAGTATCATTAGTGATCTTAAGTAGATTGCTTTTTGTAAACACCTGATTTTGTCCATATATAATTTAAAATATTAAAAAATAATAAAAAAATAATAACTAATAATATATATAATAATAAAATGGTAGACAGAAAAATAAAAAATGAAAATAATAAAAGAAACAAAAATAACAAAAAATAATAAATAAATAAAAAAAGAAAGAAGAGAGAATAAAAAGGGCCCAAAAACCATTTTTGGCAGCCCACCGAAATGAAAAGCGATCCAGCCCAACTACTTCACTAGTCCAACCTTCAAGCCCAATCTAGCAACAGCCCACACCCATCCAAGCCAGTCCAATAACCCGGTCTAGCCCGTAACCCAGCATTTTGACCCGAATCCCCTTAAGACCAGTTCCCTCATTTCTAAAACCCTAATTTCCCTTCTGCAACGCATCCTGTCCTCCTCACCTCTGCATGCCTTTCCCTCTAAACCCTAGCCATGCACCTCATCTCCATGTCTCTCTCACCTTTCCATTTACGTCCTATGTTCCCCTTTCTTTCTATCAGCCAACTCTTTCCCTCCATTCTTAGCATCCTCTACTTCCCCACGCCCTCATCTCCCTATATTTTCCTCTTCTACAATTGTACCTAATCTCCTAAATCGCGTCCCAACACCTCGCGCCTTTGTCCATTGTTTCCTCCTCTCCTAGCTTTCCCTGTCTTTATCTGGCGCTCACGGGTCAAAAGCCCATTTCTCCTTTATCTCTGGTACTCTGAATCAGTGATTGGGTTTCTGTCACCCATGATTCTGGCTCTGTTTGGTTACCCTTAACATGATTCTAGATCACTACTGCAGGAGCCATGCGCGACAACATCCCTACTGTTGTGATTCGCGGTTGCTCGTCGGCTCTGTCCACGGGATTTGTTACCAAGCACAGCAATATTGACAGCCAGGGCTCGGGACGGAGATGGTATCTTCTCTTGGCTATAAAAGAGGGTTTTTCAATCTTCAATGAGGGGCGAAAAAACTTTAAAAAGCAAGAAGAGATTGAAAAAAATTGAAATCAAGAGTCCTTGAAGTCGAAATCAGGAGGAGTTCTGAAGAGAGTCAAAAGGGTCCGAGGATTAAGTGAGGAAGAATTTTCATGCCTTGAAAACTCAAATTTTAGGTCTTACTCTATGAAACTTTCTGATTCTGAATTGATTACAAATGTGCGTGTATATACTGCCTAAAACTAGATGTTTCTTTTGCGTTTAGTCTATATTAATTTTGATTGGGATTTAGAGGATATCTAACCCAATGAGCTTGTTTGTATTTAATCCATGATTCGTTATCCTTTACGGTTGGTTTCAAAACTGGTCCTGATTATGGCTAGGTTATGCTTGATTGTCCTGGATGGTTATGCTAATTGCCCACTGTCATGGGTTGCTGATTCTAAATCACACACTTTTTTATATGGTTTCGGCCGGGGGGGGGGAGTGTTTATACTTTGTTAATGCATACTATTGTTCTTAAAATGGTTTAACTCTAAATCAGTCCATGCTAACTGATTTTGCATGATAATTTAATATGCATTTGTACATACCATTGCATATTGATCTTAGGTTGAGGCTCAGTTAGTATACATGGGATTTGCTTCTGATGTGAGTTTCAACACAAGTCAAAATGGCTCATGAACTCAACCTTGTGGATTTCTTACTATTGGGTAACCCAAAGTCTGTTTCGATAAGTTGGGCTTCGAGGGTAATTTTTTTTAGAATAATAAAACTGGTTTTCCAAAGCCCATTTAGATAAGTTGGGTTTCAAGGACTCAACTAAAATAATGTTTAAGAAAGTTTTAGATATTACTTTTCAAAAATTTCATTTTTTGGCTCAAGGGAATCTTAATGATCTTGTGTTGATCTGAATGCTCTTCAAAAATTGTGTTTGGGATGCCAATTCTTTCAGAAGTCATGTTGTGACCCCCAATACTTTTAAGAATTATGTTTTGGTCTCACCATTTGTATAAATTATATTTTGGGCCCTCCATTTGCATAAATTATATTTTGGCCCCTCCATTTTATGAATTATATTTTGGGCCCACTATTTATACAAGTTACATTTTTTTGAGTCCAATACCTTTGGTAATTTCACTTTTATCCCTATGCTTTCAAAAATTTCCGTTTTATTACAAAATTTGAGAAAACTAAAATTTTATTAAAAATAATAAAATCATCGTTCTCATTTCAATTGTGAATGTTTAAAGGACTTTCAGTAGGAGTTTATATCCTCCAAAGTCCTAATCCTCGTAGGCATTTAGTAGAGTTATATACTTTCCATTGCCCAAAATTCCCACGAGTTTTTAGTGAAAGTTCATCTTTCCCGAAGTCGCGGTTATTCCTTCCTTGGACTTTCAGTGGAATTTTATTTTTTCAAAGTCTCATTTTTTTTTGGGCATTTAGTGGAAGTATATTCTCCCCAATGCTTCAAACCTCCCCAAATGTTCTAACTTCTTTTCAAGGTTTTAAGTGAAAGTTTATCTTCCTCTAATGTCCTATCTTTCCTAGATCTGAGATCATACATCTCACTTAACCAATTTATCCAAATATTTTGAACTACGTTGACCTTGATCTCTTTCGGGGTACGTAGGCACTTACTTGGTAAGGCAGGTCTAGTTATTTATTTTTTCCCATTTTTGTCCATTATTATTTTATTAATAAAAATGGGTAATTTAAATAAATTAAAATCATTTAAGCACAAACAATTTAGGGTAACCATCCTTAGAGATGGACGTTGTGGGGTGCCTAACACCTTCCCCACACGTAATTAGACTCCCAAACCCTTCCTCTGGTTCCGAGGGCTAGTTTTCTTTTCTTTTTTAAGGATCCCAATTATCCTTCTAATTAATTGGTGGTGACTCCTATTTTCTCTGCGTTTTCCCTTACGCGTCCCAAAGTCATAAAGCGATGGCTATTTCACCGGCCGTCACGTTGTGACACCTTTCTTGCTCAAACTTGATTGTGATGTCGGTTTAAACATGCCGAGTAAAGTTTTTTTGCTAACTCTCTTTTATTATCATGTGAATCTTCTTTATTTCTATTTATACATTCTATGGTTTTTGGTATCCCAGATTCGTTATCTTACTTATTTTAGGTTTCAAGTGTTGTTTGGGTTTTGGGTTTGACTTGAAAGAATTTTTTTTTTTTGCTGAGAAACAAATTTGGAAAATAAGTTTTGAGTTTTGTTTCCCTCCTTTAAAGGTTTGTGCCCGATACAAAAATTGTTTTGTTGGATGGCAATATGAAATTATGATTTTAGCTATGAAAGGGGGGGTTTTGATGCTGAATTCTTTTCAGTTGAGGTATTAAAGTTTGAGTAACGATGTTGGGTTTAGGGCAAATTTAAGTAGGTGTAATCATTTGTTGGAAAAGATTCTGCTGCTGTTCTAAAAAATAATAATTTTTTATCTATGAATGATTGGTACATGGACTTTGTTTTCATGGTCACTTTTACTTCCATGTTACTATCCTCTGTGATTTTGAATTGTTAAACAGTTATGTTATCATATTGTTTGAGTTTACCCTTTGAGCTGAATTGCATTCTCAGGTGTGGATAGTTGTCCATTTTGGTTCTTTTTTTGGTTGTACCATCATTTTTGATGTTGTATTGCTCTATTTTTGGGATGTAAATTTTTGGTGCCTTAGTTTTATTGTTTTCCCCTTTTGGCTCATGAACCCTGCTATAAAATTTTTGAAGCTTTCTTTTGTATATTTTTCAGCTTGTTGCTTATTCACTTTATAGTATTGTGGAAATCTTGTTATTTTGGTTGGCGAAAGTTTCTACTGGAATAGTCTGTGGATTAGTTTCAATTTTGATTTTTGCCTTGCTCAGATTCTGTTTTGAGGTTGTGAGGAATAAGTTTTTTTTTTGTTTTTCCTTTTCTTCTTTTCTTCTCATTTTCATTTGTCTTGTTTAAATCTTTTTTTTATTGTTGTGATTTCTATACTTCTATTCTATATGCCAACCTTAAAACATTTATCCTAAGTGAAGACACCCACCATCCTGCATCATACTTAAAATAAAAAGGAATAATGAAATTTAAATGGAATTTTTAGATGAAGTTATGGCAAGAATTGAGCAAGTTATGTGGGCTTCCTAAGAAATAAATTTTTGAACAAAAAGAGAGAAACTCCCAAAACCCAATCCAAAGGTTTAAAAAAAAAGGTTTGGTGTTAAGGAAATGGGTCAGGCCCATAACTCCTTTTAAAAAAATTTCAATTTTGGCGTTTAAAGGAAGCCCATGAAATTAAGGTCTTTAAAGCTTTAAGTGTAATCTCTTTTAAGATAAGATTGGGTTCCACATCAAACTAGTGGAAATTTAATCACTTAAGATTCCTAAATTTCTCACAAATGGTTTCAAAGACCGGTATGCCATAAGTGGCTTCAAGGGCCTAATTAGATATTTTCAAAGTGAGGTTCAAAAAGACTACTATATATTACTTTTAGGAATTATTTTTTGACCCAATAAAGTTTTAATAATTTGATTTTTGGCCCCAACATTTTTTAGAAATAAGACTTTGGCCCTAATACTTTTAGTAATTTCATTTTGGCCCCAAACATTGTAGAAATTTTAGTTTCATTCCAAAGCTTTTGGAAGTTGTATTTTGACCAAGAATGATAAACTTCTTATTTAAATATTATGTGAAAAATTATTCTCCTATTTTATTGAGCTTTATGTAAAAATTTATTTTTTCATATTGTTTTATCTTCTTCATAATCATTATATAGAGTTGTTCTCTCATTTTGTCAGGCTTTAGTGGAAGTGTATTTTTCCCAAAGTCTTAGTTTCCATAGGCATTCAGTGAAGGTTATCTTCCCTAATGTCCCATTTACATAGGCTTATGGTGGAGGTTTTTTCTCCCCAAATGTCCTAACTTCCTTTAAAGGCAAGAGATCATACATATAACCTAATCAACTTATCTAAATTTTGAACTACGTTGACATTTATTCCCTTTTAGAGTATGTAAGTACTTACTTGGTAAGGTATGTTTGGTTCTTGCTTTTCTTTATCTTTGTCCCTTATTATCGTATTAAATAAAAGTGGTTAATCTTAATCCTTTAAATTTTTTTAAGCACAAGCAATTTAGGGTAACTATCCTTAGGGATGGACATTATGGGGGTGTCTAACACCTTCCCCATACATAATTAAACTCAAACCTTTCATTTGGTTTTAAGGGCCAATTTTCCTTTTTTTTCTTTTAGGATTCCTATTATCTTTCTAATTAATTAGTGGCAACTACATTTTTTCTTTGCATTTTTCCTTACACGTCCAAAGTCATAAAATAATGGCTTTTCCACCGGCCGTCACATTGTGATACACTTCAATATCTAGCTATCACGAGACCGAATATCTCTCATGCTGTCAACTCTATAAGTCAGTACTGGCAAGCTCCAATAGTTGATCACTTCCAAGCTATTAAACGAATTCTACGAATGAAACAATTGATATTCACTCCTTCAACTACACCTAATATGGTTGCTTACTCTGATGCGGACTGGATAGGATATCTTGACACTCGTCGATTAACTTTAGCCTGCTCTATCTACCATGGCAAAGAGTGCTAAGAAGCAACCTACCATCTCTTGCTCTAGTTGCGAAACCGAATATCGTCCTTTAGCACTTGCTATTGTTGAAGTATTCTAGTTAACACATCTTCAAGATCTTAAGTTGGTTTCGCCCATAACAACCATTATTGCATTGTGATAATAATAATGCAATGTTCCTTTAGCTTAAACCCTATTTCTCAAAAGCGTGCCAAACATGTTGGCCTTGATTCTCATTTCATTCAGGAACTTGTTGTCAATGGGAAGCTTCGAACTCAGCATTCCCTTCAATCTTCAAGTGGGTGACATCTTCACCGAGAGCATCTCTTGTCCACTCTTTACTCTTTTTTGCTCCAAGCTCTGTGTGCATCCTAATCCCACACCTAGCTTAAGGATCTCCATAAATCCAGCTCTTGATTTTCAATTAACTGCATGATTCTGGCATGTTGCTCGTAACTAACTTGGCCGTAGGAGATAGCATTTTACTCCCCTGATTATATTCTGATTGTATTCTTTTATAGCTTCTTATGAGTGATTCTATGTAACTAATGTAAAG
>JASKGM010049864.1:0-20251 GCA_034509205.1 Ceratonia siliqua
CACTGAGTCTGTAAACTCATTTTATTTAAATTTCAATTTTTCAGATAGCGTTGCAGAGCCCTCATCTTCAACTCGTCCAAAATCTTAGGAACTTGCCATTGAAATACTGGTGGGTTAATTCTAGAAGGGATAATGGAGCACTTTATGGCTGGATTGTGGATAGTTAGATGTTTTTGCATATATAGGATAATGTTATGCATGTAAAGTTAGTTGTATATGCACTATTAACTATTTTGTGGTGGCCACTGAGGCCCTTGGATGTTAAAGTGGGCTTGTCCACTTTTGTTTGTGTACTGTTGTACCCCTGGGAACATTCAGTTTTTAGGAGAGACTCTGTCCAAATTTCTGCATGAACAAAGCTGACCTTTGATTAGTAAGCGGTAAAATTTTTATTGTTAGGGCTGGTCATTGGTTGAATACGCATCGGTCAGGCTTGTGGGAACTGCTTTCTAGTAGTTCTTACGCCGGTCACGTGCCTAGATTGGGTCGTGACAATGCAGGTGTTGAGAAATTTATTCAATTTGTTTTTACACTTAATGTCTGTGTTGAACAAGGATTGTTTAGATGTCCATGCATTAAATGTTAATGCTGAAGGTTTCAAGCGATGATGATGTAAGGATGCATCTATATATAAAAGGTTTTATAGATAATTACTGTTATAGGAGGTTTCCTAGAGAGCTCCGCCCACCGTTACACCCAGCTGTTGTTGAGACCCAATATTTCTAGCCAAACAAGCAAATGGTTATGGATATTGCTGGGCCATATTTTGAAAGAGAGTACTATAGAGTGTAGGGGGATCTTAATTTAGAGCTGGTCAAGTTTTATCATATATTGAGCACTGAACGGTCTCCATTATGGGGTTGATGTCAAACACACTCTGTACTTTCAATGATTGTTATATTGTTGAGAATTAAGTTAGACTATAAAGGTCTAAAGGCATGTATGGAAGAGCTTATCACATTGATAAGTGAGATATTGCCTAGTAGTCACTAGATGCATACAAATTTGTACCACACCAAGATATTTGTTTCTAAACTTGGTTGTGAGTATAAGAACATTGACAGTTGTCCTCAAGGGTGTATGTTATATTAGGGTGAAGATGAAAATGAGGCAATGTCGATTTTGTGGTTAGACATGGTTTAGACAGTAAAAATTTGGTAAAAGGAATGTTAGGGATGGTTAAAACAAACAGATGTGGTATTTTATAATCATTCCTAGACTGCAAAGACTTTTTGCATCTAATACATCTCTGAAGGAAATGAGATGGCATCATGAACACAGGGGTGTTGTCACATCCATCAGATGGAGATACATGAAATTATTTTGACCGAGTTTACTCAAATTTTGCTTCATAAGCAAGGAATGTTAGGTTGGGTTTGTGATGGTTTTAGTCCCTTCGGAATGAATGACAAGACATATTATTGTTGGCTTGTTATCATTACTCCTTACAATCTTCCGTCTGGCATGTGTATGCGAAGAGAATATATGTTCTTAACAGTTATTGTTCTTAGTCCAAAAAATCCAAAAATAAAAATTAACGTATTCTTGTAGTCTCTAATTGACAATCTGAAATTGCTTGGTGATGAGGGAGTGTGTACATTTGATATTTTATTGAAACATAACTTTGTTATGTGAGTTGCTCTTTTGTAGACCATTAATGACTTTCTTGCATATGGAATGCTATGGGGTTGGCAAAAATCTGGTAGGCTGGGTTACTTGATTTGCATGATTAGGTCCAAGGAATTTCATCTCAAGAATGGATGAAAGATTTATTATTTTGATTACCATAGACAATTCTTGCCCCTAGAGCATACCTTTAGATGAAATAGTAACAACTTCTTGAAGAATGTTACCGAGAAAGGCATCCCATCTAGGCACTATTCTGGAGATGAACTTTTTGTATAGGTTTTTTGATAACTAAAAGTAACAGAAAGTTGGTAGAGGTCTGTAGTGGTTATGGTCAAACTCACAATTGGATTGAACACAACATTTTTTGAGATTTACTTTACTGATATGATTTATTAATCCCACACAACATAGATGTGATGCACATAGAGACTAATGTGTTTGGGAATGTGTACAACACAATTATGGATGTGAAGGATAAGAGTAAAGACAAATGAAGGCAATGATGAATTTAGTTATGTATTGTAAGCGTCCAAGTTTGGAGTTGTAAGAATTAGGAAATGGTAGAATTGAGAGATTGAAGGCACTTTATTCACTTAGTGTTGACCTGAAGAAAGCCGTTTATGAGTAGGTCTAGGTCTAAAGCTTTTAGATGGATATGCACCTAACTTAAGGAGATGTGTCAACACTAATTCTTGAATTTTAACCCCATGAAAAGTCATGACTGTCATGTGTTTATGAAAAGACTCTTAACAATAGCTTTCAATGGGTTACCTTTTGTAATTTGGGAACCTCTTGTTGAGTTGAGTTAACTTTTTTGTGATTTTTACTCTTTCACTTTGTGCAAAATTGATTTACTTGTCACGGAAAAGAACATTCCCATCATCCTGTGCAAACTTGAGAGAATTTTCTCTCCTATTGTTTTTTATGGAACATTTACCTATTCACTTAATTGAAGAAGTATTGGTGAATGGACCTGTCCAATATAGATGGAAGCATCATTTTGAGAGGTTCTTGTATACCTTAAAGTGAAAGGTTAAAAATAAAGCGTATGTGGAAGGTTCTTTATGTGAGACATATATTCTTGAAGAGACTTCAACCTTTTGTTCTTACTACTTCGAGTCTCACGTCTATTCAAGAACTAGAAAAATGTCTCAAAATGATGATGGTGGGGAAAGTTCTACCAGTCAACTTCTCTCAATCATCAGTTATCTTGCTTTCCTTCATGGAACCATCCATGATCAATATCTCACTGATGAGAACCATCATTTGTAACAATTTATGTGTTGCTAAATTGTATGGAGGTTAAACTTGATCTCAAGCAAGTTCTATCTTCATAGCTTCATCTTTTCAAATATTATAGTGGGAATAAGTAGTGTGTTAACAACTTTTTCTCTTGTAGCATGTACATTGAAGGATTATCCTTAACATATGGTAATCTCCCCAATGATGAGGTTGACAAACACATTTCTAATAGATTTCCTCAATAGTTTAGAAATTTGTTAAGTTACTTTAACAGTCTTTGATATGTTATGTATTATTATTCATGCTTTTAAAGTTATTAACTGTAAAATATACTTAGGTGCTAAAGCTTGCAAATGGGATTGATGATGGCCTTCTAATATTTTAAACACTTAATTTTGTCCAGTCTTTTTTTTATTTAACAAAAATAAAAAGAACCAAAAAAGAAACAAAAAAAATTAGAAAGAGAAAAATAAAATAAAAAATGCCAAAATGAAAAAGAATTAAAACCCAATCTCCCTTTTCCCCTTTCTCTTTTTATTTTCTTGTCACCTAAAGCCTTCAACCCATTTCTTCCTAGCGCAATTCAATTAGCCAGCAACCCACCTAATCCTTCAGCCTAAACCTGTCCAACCTGGTCCAAGAGGCCAACCTTACCATCATCACTTAAACCCATCCTCCCTCTCATGTAACCTTAGCCATCCTCTTTTCATATTTGGTTCCCCATCTTTTTTCATCTATCTGACTCTTTTCCTTTTTTGCACACACATCCCTCCTTTCCTTCTTCCTCACCATACATCGAAATATAGAGGGATTGTTGCTTTTCCCTCCAGTGCCTGGCGTCATGCAAGAGAAGAGGAGACAAGGTGACATTGAGAATCATTCGCACAAAAACTTCTGAACATGGAGGATCCTCAATGGTGCATGCTATAGTTTTTTTTTCTGATTCTATCTCAGCCCTTGGTTTGAGGCCTCACTTGGGCTATAAAAGGAGGGAGGAGACTGTTTGGGCATCAGCGATTTTTGAGAGAGAAGAAAGAAGAACTGGAGAAAGGTTTGTCGAAGAGGAAATCTATTCTGTTTGGGGTGAATAGGGATTACAGAGGAAGTTGTTTGTTCTTTGTAATTTCTTTTTGGGTTTTTTATTTTATTTTATTTTTAGTTGAGCCATGATGGTAAGCTGATTTAACTCGAGGAACTCATGAATGAAGGGGTATTTTAGTGTGCTGAAACTAACATATTCCTTCAAATTTTATTTTGGAAAAGATATGTTTATGGGTTAGGTAGCATCTAAAATATTTTGTGGCTTAGAAATTCAAATATGATTCAAACTTCCTTTCGATCAAATGGGGTTGTTTTCCTTATACTATTAAGAGGATCTGGTCTATTATCATTTTTTTTCTTTTTTCCTTTTATTAAAATTCAAAAATATGTTCTTTATGATGATTATCTACTTGAATTTCGCTCATTCCCTTTTTTAAAAAATGAATCCCTTTGACTTTTTCTTATTTCAGATCATGTTTCTCATCTCCTTTTATTATGGTTGTGTATGATATTTTTTTTTTTTTTGTTTGACATTATTTCGCAATTATGCCAGAATGCACATATCCTCCTCTTGGAAATTTTGAGTGATTCTTTCTTTTATTACATTACACTTGCAATTCCCTTTATAAAATCTGGACGTCCTTATTACCAGTGTTCAATATGTGAACATGAAATTGGTTTAGTCCTTTAGGTTCCTTCGTCCTTTATGGTTAGTTTGGGTTATTAAGTGCCACTTTGCTATTATGGTATTTTGTAGTGTTATTTTACCATAATGATTGGGTTATTGTATGTTTTTTTGTTTGTTTGTTTATTTCATTATTTTTTAAGTACCACATTTCTCATGTTTTGTTACTTTATGATGTCTATATCACTTATTTTTAGCTTTTGTACCTTTTATTTTCTTTTGTTCCCCATTTTCCTTGTTGTAAGGCATAAGCCCTCCCATTGTCTATTTTACTTCATTTTTGTGTGTTCATTTGATTTCTTCTTGTTTCATTTTAGTTTATGTTTGTTTATTGTTTCGGTTCAAAGTGTTGCTTTTGGACCTTGCTATTTTCTTAAAAAAAATACCGAAAATAATTTAGTTTCTTTTCAAATGAGGCCCCAAAGAAAATAAATCAGATTTTTTTTATCATGTTTAAAAATGAAATAAATATTTTAAGATTACCCCTCATTTTTTGAAGATAACTTATGGGTCCAAGGCCCAAAGCCCTTTTCTCTAAATAACATTATTCAAAATTGGGTTTCAAGGGTCCAATTAAATTCTTTTCTAAAAGGGATTTTAAAGAGCTCATTTAATTTGTTTTGCAAAATGGGTTTCAAGGGCACATTTAAATGGTTTTTCAAAAGGGGTTTCAAAAGTCCATTCAACTTATTAAAAAGGGTTTCAAAGGCCCAATACCCACTTAAATTATTTTTAAAAAAGGTTCCAAGGACTCATTTAAGCCAAAGCCTTTTGGGATCCAAATGAAACATCTTTTGAAATACCTTGGGTCCCAAAAGCCCAATTAAACTAATTTTCTTAAAGTGTTCCAAAAGCTCATTTAAATAAATTTTCTCAAAGGGTTTACACCAGCCCAATTAAACTATTTTTCTTAAAGAGTTCCAAAAGTCCAATTAACCAATTTTCTCAAAATGGATTCTAAAAGTCCAAGTAAACCAATTTTCTCCAAGGGATCCCACATGCCCAATTAAATCAATTTTCTCAATGGGATTCTAAAGGCCCAATTAGCCATTTTCCTCAAATGTTTCTAAATTCACTTAACTAATAGGAGGTTTTAAAGGCCCATTAAAAAATGACACTTTAAAAGATATTCATTTCATACAGACTTTAAGTGGAGGTCCATTCTCCACTAGAGTCCTAATTTCTTCAAGCTTTAAGTGGAGATTGATTCTCCCCTAGTGTTATAATTTTCATAGGCTTTTAGTGGGATTTATCCTCTCCAATGTCCTACCTTTCATAGGCTTTTAGTGGAGGTTTATCCTCCCTAATGTCTTAACTTTCATAGGCTTTTAGTGGAGGTTCGTCCTCTTCAAATGTCCTAGCTCTTTTTTTTAGGCTTTAAGTGGAAGTTTAACTTCCCTTAATGTCTTAATATTCCTAGGCAAGAGATCATACAACTCAGCTAATTAACTTACTAAATTATCCCAAACTACATTGACCTTTATCTCATTTTTTGGGGGTACGTAAGTACTTTCCTAGTAAGGTAAGACTGATGCTTTCATCTTTTATCTTTTTATCACTGCATTAATAAAGATGTGGTAATTAAAATACATTAAATTTCTAAGCACAAATAATCTAAGGTAACCATCCTTTGGGATGGACTTAGGATTCTAGTTATCCTTCTAATTAGTTGATGACGACTTCTTTTTTCCTCTATGTTTTTCCTTACATGCCTAAAGTTATAAAATGATGGCGGCTGTCATGTTATGACAAATATCTTTTGCTTAATGCTCATCAAGGAAGGTGAACATAGGATCGAGTGAATGTCAATAGATATAAATTACTTACAGAAGCATGGTCTCATGGTCGAAAAAACAACAATAGTGGGGTTTGCCTTAAGGGATATGGTTATGATCAAGCTGAGTCATCGTATCATGGCATTTTAAAAGACATGATTAAGGTAGAATATTTCGGTTTACCTGTTAAGAGGTTAATACTCTTTAAATGCAAATAGTTTGATCCTTCTGACCGGGGGACAAGGAGGATTTATGGAGGTTAATTTAAGGTCCACATATAAGGGGATGACCATTTCATCTTTACTCAACAAGCAAAGCAAGTTTATTTCACACCTTATCCCCACACAACTGCAAACGAGCAGAGTTGGTTACATGTCATTAAAACCAAGGCTAGGTTGATGCCTCAGATGCTCCTTTCCAAGACACTTTATCGATATTTGAAGTTAATTATTGATGATGATCAAAATCATAAAGATTTGAGATATAACACTATAGCTGGTTATGAGGAAGTCGACACACCAGTCAATCAAAATTTTTTGAAACTTATAAGGATGATGATGATATAGAAGCAGCTAGTATAGAAGTAGAAGAATATGATTATATAGCAGTGATTGAGAAACGAACGAGGATCCTTCTAGTGATTATGTACTACAAAGCGATTAAAATGACACAGGTTCAATATACATGTTTTTTTAATGCTTGTGTATTAATTACTAGTCGTTCTATTAATTTGTATATTAATTAATTATATTTTTTTATTAACTTATAATGTGTTATACTATTACACATAGGTACTCTAATAAGCTGCTCGTCATCCCTCATCCCTTGGGCTCCTCTTAGTGTTGCTGCAGAGATAGTTATTGATGCTTCAATACCTTAGGATGATGATGATGATTAAACATTTTTGTTTAGTTTTTTCACATATTAACATTACTGTCACAACGTGACGGTCGGTGAAAAGCCATCATTTTATGACTTTTGGGGTGCGTAAGGGAAAAACGCAGAGAAAATGAGAGTCGCCACCAATTAATTAGAAGGATAATTGGGATCCTTAAAAAAGAAAGGAAAACTGGCCCTTGGAACCAGAGGAAGGATTCGGGAGTCTAATTATGTGTGGGAAAGGTGTTAGGCACCCCACGACATCCATCCCTAAGGATGGTCACCCTAAATTGTCTGTGCTTAAAGAATTTTAATTTATTTAAATTACCCTTTTTTATTAATAAAATAATAATGGACAAAGATGGAGAAATAACTAACTAGACCTGCCTTACCAAGTAAGTACCTACGTACCCCGAAAGGGATCAAGGTCAACGTAGTTCGGAGCATTTGAATAAGTTGAATGAATGAGATGTATGATCTCAGCCTGGAGGATGTTAAGACATTTAGGGGAATATAAAATTCTACTTAAAGACTGGCAAATGAATTAGGAATGGAACATTGGGAAGAATGTACCTCCACTGAATGCCTGAAAACAATTGAGACTTTGGGAAAATAAAATTCCACTGAAAGTCTAAAAGAGGAATAAGCGGGACCTCAGGGAATATGAAGTTCCACTGAAAGCCCGTGAGACTTTAGGACATTAGGGAGTATGTAGCTCCACTGTATGTCACGAAGATTTAGAACTTTGGAGAAGATAATCTTCTACTAAAAAGTCCCTTGAAGGTGAGGAGAACTTTATCATTCTTAGCCAAATTTTAATTTACCTATGTTTAAAAGAATGAAATTCTCTGAAAATAATGGGGCAAGGACGTAATTTATTGAAAGTATTAGGGTTCAAAATGAGACCTTTTAAAGTATAAGAGTTAAAATGAATTTATTAAAATATTGGGGTTAAAACATAATTTTTGTAAACAGTGTAACCAAAATATAGTTTATGTGAATAGTGAGGCCAAGATACAATTTATGTAAACAATGGGGTCAAAATAAAAACAAAGAGGTCACAATGATTTATACAAAGTATAAGGGTTAGAAAGGTATTTCTCAAAATTATTAAAGCAAAACTCATTTTTGGACAAGATAATTGATAAGAATATTCAAATTTTATTTTGAAAATGTTTGATAAGTCCATTGGGCCATTTTTAGAGCATTGGGCTTTGGATCCATATTTTGAGATTGATTTTTTTCATTGAGCTGTTGAAACCCTTCATTAACTATTGGATTTTCCATTGACTTGGGCTTTTGAAATTATTAGAAAATTTTTTTTTTTTGAAAGTTGATTTTAATTAGCAATGACTAATATTAGAGAAGGTAAATCATCCTCAAACAAGGATGAGACATGCTTTAAGACTCACAAATGGGCTTAAAGGAACCCTTAACCCATAATCCAAAATGAAGACCTGCACTTATCGCCATAAGTCAAGTACAATCTAACATCAAGGTAACTTAATTGTGGAGCTAACTTTTGCTCTCATCTATTATCCTCTCAGATAGTAATTGAATGATACTTAAGATGAAATGCATTAGCAGTATTGTATTGGAACTCAAAAGAAACTGAAATGAGCTTAACAAATAAGCCAGTACCCTCACAATGGATTCAAGTTTGAACCTTCACCTTTTATATAAGTAGATTAAAAGACATGAAATAAGAAATAATTAAAGTATGAAACAAAGCATGAAATATGAATATAAAGCGGGAAACAAGAAATAATCAAAGGAGTAAACCAGAAAAGGATTAAGGTATGAAATAAATTACAAGTATAAGAATAAACATATCTGTAAAAAAAAATCATATTATACACATAAGAATATCACTATTTGAATATTGAGAAACGAAACCAATTTACATACACCATTAAAAATCCCTGGCCTCCTCTTTTCTCACCAAACTCCTTCAGTTCCCAATGGCCATTTTGAATAGTGAAACGTTCTTGATCCAGATCAAGAGAGAAAAAGAAGTAGAATTCTTTTAGCAATGTCAATGACTACAAGTTAATGAAATGCAGGGAATGTGAACTGGGCATGATTGAATCAACCTTATCATTAATGGTCCCCTTATTACTAACCTAAAACAAGAATATTAAAGGTACTCAAACTCAAATAAATTCTCAAACTCATGATTCCCACCAAGAATTGAATTTTCAATGTAAAAGAAAATTAACTTATCCATAATACACCTATCATCCCAGATCATAGGAGCTCAAACCAACCTTGAACTCAATATAGATTTAAATAATCCAACAACATGCAAACTAATCAAGATTAATGCCAATTTGTTCAACCAGCTATTTAGGATACAATTCGAATAGCCAATGTCAACAACGAGAAATAAACAGGAAAATCTGGGCTATAATCAGCATTCATCCTCTCAAAACCACCCTTTTGATTATGATTAAATCATGATTTGGAGATAAAAGAAAACACTAGGAATTACTTTGGCACAAACCAGACAACACGACCCACCAAACCTCCGCATATGAAATTGGACGCAAACAGGGAATAAGAAGGAATAAAACAGAGTTGTCATAGCGGAAGAATTAGAAGAAATTAACTAATTTAAACCATCTAGACTCCCACAGAGATTGACTCAAAAATATAAACCTCAATAAACATATAACAGAGACACAATTCGCCCTCAAGGCAATTAATTAAAACATTAGGGGGTTCCCATTGAAATTTCATTGAAAACATATCCCAAAACTTAAGGAAATCGACCTACTATCCCTGAAATAACTCACTCATGAACAAAAGGGGTAGGGGTTACCTTGCTGTAGCTCCCAAAAATGTGGTCTTCAACCTCCAGAAGCTTGTTGATTACTCTGACTTTTTGGCTGGTTTTCAAAGTCTCCTTTCTCAGTGATCAATGCTCTTCAGCTGGTTCTCCTCCTTCTCGGTGATTCTTTGGTTTCAGCTAAAAACCCTCTCTGGATTTGTGCTTCCTCCAAAGAAATTTGTCCCTTTCTCCTCTGTGATCCCCTTGGTTGGTTCATCTCTGACACTCACCCTCGATACCTCTTTCTCTGTGATAAACTCTCTTCTTTGGTGCCAGTCTCTTGCTTTCAAGACCTCTTTCCCCGACTGTCTCCCTGAGTCTGTGGTCCCTGAAGCTTATTTTATAGCCAAGAGAGGACAATCTCCTTCCTGATTGACTCTTTCCTCCACGGTGTAATTCGAAGCAATTAAATTCCTGATTTCCCCTTCTATGGTGAATGAGAGAAAGAGGGAAATTCGGGGCGAAAATGGAGGAGATTCGTGGCGTTTCATCAGGGAAGACAGCGAACATTGAGTGTGAGGTAGAGAGGAAATGGAGCAGAGGTGAGGGGAACCAGGGAGGACAAGGCTCGCGTGTGAGGTAGAGAGAATGGGTCCGGGGAGGAAAGCTTGATTTGGGGAATTAAGGATTGTGGGGAGTTTGGGTTAACGGGTATTGGGTATCCGAGTTGGACCAGTGGGTTAATGAGTTGGGCTGGACCAGAGGGGATATTGGGCTTATTGTGCTCTTATTTTTTTTGGTGCATTGGGCTGGCCCTCATTTTTTTTGGCTACCAAAAAACTGATTTTGGGCTCTTTTTTTTTTACTTCTTTTTTTAAATCTTCTTTTATATTATTATTATTATTTAATTACTATTTTTCTTGAATTTAACTATTTAAATTTGTTATCAATTTCTTTTGAGCACCTGAACAAAATTAGGTATTTACAATTACATTTGATGAGATTTGTGTACATGTAATCTAATTTATCATTTTTTGAATTTGATACATTATAGTATGCTGCTGCTGGTTTTGTTTTGGATTTTAGGTTGTTTTTAAAAGTTTGCAAGTTGATAGATAATCCTAAAAATGAATTTAAGATTTTGCAGTCACATATCTCTTATCACAGAATTTCTCATGGACCTTGGCCATGAGAAACTCTATGATAAATGGCGTTGTGACTTGCTATGGTGCCAAATTCCCTAGTTTGTGGCTTGGACTCTTCTTTTGGGTGTTGTGGAGTTAAGTCATGGGAGCCATGACTTCGAGCTTATTGGAATTAGGCTGGAAATTAACTTTCTCATGAATTAAAATCATGAGTAATTCCTTGACAGCTGAAACGCATCATTTTCATTTACGCTACACAAATTAGAATTTATGAAATTAAAATTTCTCATGAACTAAAATCTGAGAGAAATTATGCGAGAATCAAAACACACTATTTCATTTAAGCAGTGCAAGTTAGGGTTTCTAAAATTTAAGTTTCTCATAGACGAAATCCACGAGAAATTTCATGAGAAACTATGGTTATATGTAGTGGCTAATATATATATATATATTTCAATGGAAAAAAATTGTGGGTAAGAGGGCATGCTAGAAGATGGATATAGATAAATTTGAATAATGAAAATGAACTTTTACCTGCTACAAGTCTAGGATATCATGAAGTCATTAATTTCACAATACCTACAAGATTTTGCTGAAATTTTCTTCCCATAGTTGTAATAATTATTTGCCTGTGTAGTTTCTTTTTCTTAATTGTGTTTGCAAAAGACTGATTTTGGTCATTGCTTCTGTTCAACATGTGAATTAATTATGCAATTTATTTCATGATCTGTTTTTCATGGTTTGGTTGTTTTTGTGATGAATGCCAATTTCATTCATTGTGTATTTAGTGTTTGCATGTGTTTGAATGGCCAAAAATGAAAGCAAAATATAAGGCTGCATAATTCAAGTGATAGTTTTTTGATACTCATATCTCTAGGCATGAATGATATGAGCTATATCTATGGCCTAAAATAAAGTGAAATGTGAGCTTTTTGTGAATTATGGAGTCTTGACAGGGAAAGTTATTGATTTTTATGATTTTTGTTAAGACTATTTTTGTGTCATTTCAACATTTAGCAATGGTTTGATAAGTGCTTAATTTCATATCATTTTTTGTCGAAGCCTCTCATTTAAGTTGCTTAATTCCTTGAATTTCTTGAGTTTTTATTAGCGTTCTACATTTTTCAGGTGTTTTGGAAGCTAGAAATCAGTTTGAGATAACATGCATGAAACTGAACACGTTTTAGGCATTGTGGCTGAAAAGTCCAGACAAAATACAACATAATCCAACAACTCAAGGGCGCTATAGCATCTTGAATGGGCTACAACACCTTGCACTAGGTTGGGTGTCGCGATGTCCCAACATGTTTTCCTAATTCAGTTTCTTAAGGCTGGGATTCGCAGCTTTTAAGGATGGATGTCGCGGTGCCTATGCGCGCAAACTCTATAAAAATCAAATTTTGCATCAAAGAAAGGCTTTTCACATAAGAAAATAGAGAGAACCAAGAGAGGAGAAGAGAAGCAAAGCTTTACATGCTTGCTTTGGAGAAGGTTATCTGTGTTGAGATCATCAAAAAGTCTTACCATTCTTCTTTCTTTATTTCCTTTCTTTTCCTTGGATTCTTGATGTTCTTTATATTGATTATTATGGATTTTCTGAATATTCTTGGCTAAATTCCCCTTTGATTGAGGGTGAATTCAAAGCCCTATACTTGATGTTGTGATTGATTGATTAATATTATTTTTCATGCTTCCTTGCAAAATTGTCTTTGTTCTTCTGTGAGATTTGTTCATGATTATTATCTTGATTTCTACGGGTGGCCAACTGAATGAACATTGATAATTATATATTGCTAGAATAAGGAGTTTGATCCATAATTGTCTTATTTCCTTGTTCATTAGTAGCAATTTGTAATCAATGATTATGGTCAAGTTTTCATTTATTATGATGTGGAACATAACCTAAATTAAATAATCCGAGCTCGTGTAAACATTTCTTAGACCAATCTATCTTTCTCATCTTAATGCTTTCGTTGAATTGAATCTAGAAAGCATAGCTTCTAGGTTGTTTAATGGTTAGAGAGCATATAGAAAGTGCAATCTTTATTTAACGACAAACTAAGGAAAGATTGGGGTAGTAGAGTTTGTTGTTATCTAAGGTTGGTTGTTTTAATAGGAAGTTGAGAATAATATTGTGATCATGATTATTATCAATGTCTAATGGTGGAGAATGAATCTTTAACCAGTTTTCTCATATTTGTCTTCAATATTAATTTACTTTGTGTTTTGCAATTTTGTCTTCTTTAGATTTCCACATATTTAGTTAATTGTTTAGAACCCCATTTTATATTTAGCACTTAATTTATTGTAGTTAGAATTCGTAACCAATTAATTAGATTCAATCATCTGCTGAAATGACCCTGGCTCATTACTATACTTACAATTGATTTTTCACTAGTAAGGATTAAATTTGATACCCATTTTGGAGCACATCAGTTTACCTTGTATGCATTTTTTGAATAGGCATTGAACTAAAAAATATGAAGTAATCTACATATATGATCTAAATATCCCTCTGTCTTCCTCCTTCCTCAAAGAAACTAAATGGGATTAAGTAATTTAATGCTTCTTTTTAGCTTATTTATTGTCTTGAGCTTCCCATATTTAAGAATATTCATAGTACATCTTGATATATGTATATACTTATTTTATGGTCAACTATCAAATAATTTGAGAATATCATTAAATATCAAATAAAATTATCAAGTATTTAAAATTCACATATAGACTTATTTTATGGCTAAATATCATAAAATACTTTAAATTGGACATTATAAATTAATAATAAAACACAAAATTAAGGATTGTAAAATCATTGATTGAAGCTTTACATTCAAGTATGTCAGGTGTTAGATGTGATTCTAAGCCCTTGAGTAGGAAGGGGAAGGTTGTAGCTAGCCTTCTAATCCTGTGCCCCTAATGATTCCCATCTTATTGATGCCGACAATCACCGATGCCAGATCTAGTATGACTTATGGAGCCACAAAAACCCTGGGGACAACATCCTCCACTATTAGGGGGTCCTCATAGGCGAGTCCCCACGTCTCAAAGATCATTTGACAGGCGCTTGTGGATACAGCCATATGGGAGGAAAGAGTAAGTACACTTATCATTATCTGTAGTTGTTTGACTAACCATTCTAATAGTTGTTCCCTATTACAAAGTAAATATTTTTTTATACTTTTATTCCTTTGAAGAAGCCCATTAAAATGCGTTGTCTATCTACAAATTGAGTTTTCAAGGGCCATGGTATAACTTCACCCAAACTCATCTTTAGGTGAAGGAGTACTGGTGGAACTAGTTTAAGGTATTAATCATACTTGTATAGTATTTATTCAATTTACTTGATTTTTATGGTTACTCACTCTAATTCTATTGTTTTTTATGTAGACAAAGTGTATATAGAAACCCTAGTACGAAGACGACATCCATAAGATATGGTAGACCAAGTGCTTTGACAACTTGCGGGCCTTGTAACATCTTTGCCCAGTTGTTTAGGACACTCCATATTACAAGGCAACATTAGAGTTAAACAAGAAGAGCCGCTTGATGGATTAGAGTGTCTGTTGTCATCGAGATGGATCTACCACTGTCTCCAAGCATATGAGGAAGTTGTTAAGTTTTTAATAACATATAACTTTAATAAATTACACTTATTATTTTCTTATTATTTTAACACTTTAATTCATTGTTTGTAGACAAAGGAGTTGGGGAGGGAGCCTAACACCTCTGAGGTCTTCCGTCATTTACAGTACAATGAGACTACGGGCTGGGTGTATTCACATGCTAAGAACACTTTTGTAAGTTAATTTAAACTTCATTAAACTTTAATATTACACATTGTTATTAAAATCGGACTGGCTTGACTGTTAGGAACACTCTTGAAACTGGGAGTTCACGGAATTGGTGAAAAAATTGGTGAACCGAGGTAGAACTACAAAAATTGGTCTATTCATCGATTTTTAGAGTTTTTTTTTTAGGTGGTACTTTGAAAAAAAAAATGGAATGGAAGAAGAAGATCTAAAGAGAGTCAGAGACGAAGAGATTTGAGGAGGAGGGGAGAGATCAGAGACTAGAAGAAGAAAAATAATATCAGTGTAGGTTTTAGTCATTTTAACTTCCATTTGTTCCTATTTTGCCTTCAAGCGAGAAGCAACGTTAATGCCAGTTTACTTGTCAAGCAAGCAAGTGAAAGAGAAGGAGAGATGGCATGTGAGAGTGGGTGAGTGGCTACAAGAGAAAAATGAGATAATTGAGGGAGGAAGGGGGTGTTGCAGCTGTGTGAGTAAGGAGAGAAAGTGAAGGAGTATGTAGGTTAAGTGATTTGGTTGAGTTAAGGGGTATGGGTTGGACTTTCCTTCTTTCTATTTTTTACACTTTGGCTATATGTACAAGGTGGGAGGTTGCTTAGAATAGGCAATTCTCTCATTTTTCTATTATTGATTTATCTTTTCCTTGGGTCTTTGTAGATCTTCTTTGTAAAAAGGAATGATATAGCCTTGGGCTAGTAATTCTTTATATTAATTTTAATGTAAATATATTTTATTTTTAAAATTAAGATAAATATTTATTTATACTTTAAATATTAATATTTATTAGTTATTACTTATTAGTTAATTATTTTTATTTGATTGTTAGTTATTATATATATATATTACATTATATATAATATGTAAAAAATATTATATAATTCAAATCTGATTTGACTATCGTTTGAACCCGATTAAACCATTGACTTGTTGTAAATACTTATTTTGTCCAAAAAAATTTATAATAAAATGGGTACAAAAATAAAAAAAATACAAAACACAAAAAAGCAATACAAAATTTTGAAAATACAAAAATGAAATACAAAAAGAAGAAAATGCAAAAAATAAAAAAACAACAAAAGCAAAAAATACTTTTTAGGAGACCAATCCCCTATTCTCCTATATTTTTAGCCATCAACTCAAGCACAAACAAACCCAATTTCTTTTCCTCCTTTGACCTAGTCCACATCTCTCTTTATCAGCACAACTCTCCTCTCCTTATCCTTTTTGTTTTGTTCCTTTTCTCCTTAAACCAACTAGGCTATTTCAAAATCAACCAGGCCAGCTTAATGTCAACAAGCCCATATTAACCCAGCCAACTTTAGCCTATTAAACAATTAGATCCAGTCCATTTAAACATTCCAACCCAACCCTTGAAATTGTTTAACCTGGCCCCGCATGATGACCTGTCCCGTTGGGGTCATCACTTAATCTTCCACAAAAAAAACCTTAGTCGTCCCCTTGTCTCTGCCTAGGGAGGATTTTGATTTTTTTTAAGGAGATTAACTGGAGGTTCGAGTGTGGGATGTCGTCGCTATTGATCTGAGAGCTTCTTCCTAAAGTGTTAAATGAGGTAAATCTCTCTTTCATTAGGTGATTGGTTTTGTCTGCTTTCTTCTTCTTTTTATTTTTATTTTTCGAGTTATGATGCTCAGTGGATTCCACAGGCAAGAGAGGGACTTTTGTTGAAAATTCTGATTGATTATATATATGTTTTTCATGAGGTTTTACTAAAGAACTTTCATCCTTATGTGTTGTGTGGTTCTCGGCCATTTTATCTTACTGTTAGAAGATTTCCATGTTGCTTGCTTTTCCTTTTTTTTTTGGGTGGGTGATGTTTAGTTGAAGATTTTAATGGTGCCTTTATCCATTGCTACAATTGAGAAAGATTTCATCCAATGAGTTCATCATGCATTTGTCTTTTGACTCGGCTCTTAAGATATTTGCTTAGGCATGTTAAATATGACTAGGTTTCTTTGAGTTATGTAAATGGAAATATGAAGTGTTCCTCACTAACTTTGATCTGTTTACCCTGTTATTTTGTTGGATACCCTATGCGTTTGGAGTAAAAATGAAGTTAGAACCATGTTTATTTCATCTACTCTTTCCATTCTTGTTTTAGCTATTACTAATGCCAATGCATACTGATGGTTCCATTTTATTCTAGATTTTAGTTCCTCTACCCTTGTGTTTGTTTGGAATATCTGTATTATCTTTAGATATTGGGATGAAATGTATATGAATTTGGCAGCATATTTCATTTAGTAATAACAATATATATACATTAGTTGTACAATAGAGTGGTATTGTTAGGGTTTAGGAATTTAAAATATAGGTTTGGAAAACCTATACACTAGGAAGTTAGCTGAGTTAGCTAAGTATAGAGGACTCATTCAAATATGTATAGTTAATTAAAGAGGAGAGTAATCCGAGATATATGCATACTTAGTCTTCATGATAATATCTTCATTTATCTTCATTACATACCCTCTCAAGATAGGCCACGGTTAGAGAGACCAATCTTGGAAGATAGAGAGAGAAATTGAGATCAAGGTAATGGCTTTGTGAGGGCATCATCTAACTGATCAGCGGTGGATACATTGGCAACACACAGAGTGCTACATTGGACTTGGTCTTTAATCAAGTGATAGTTTATGGCCACGTGCTCCATCTTGGAATGAAAAATAGGGTTAGAACAAAGATTGGTGGCACCAACATTGTCACAATAGATCACCATAGGGTGGCCGACTGAGGTGCTAAGTTCATTGAAAATGGAAGTTATCCAATTGAGCTCAGCTACTGTGGTTGCAACTAAGTGATACTCTGGCTCTATAAAGGAAGGTGCCACTATTTGTTGTTTCTTGAATGTCTAGGAAATTGGGTTATGACCAAGGTATACAATATAAGCACTTGAAGAGGTGTAATAATCCTTGTTGCCATGCTAGTTAGCATTTGAGAATGCATAGAGAGTGAAAGGGGAGTTTCTGTAGAGATAGATACTTATATTAGTTGTTCCACAAAGGTAACAAGGCAACTTTTTAAGCATAGCCCAGTGGTCAAATGTAGGTTGGTACATAAATTGGGATAGATGATTGGCCAAGTAGGCAATGTTGAGCCGTGTGATGAGGAGGTATTGGAGGCTTCCAATTGTGCTTCTGTACTTTGAGGGGTTTGATAGTGATGTACCGAAAGTGAGAGTAAGTAAAGGGTTAGTGGGTAGTTGAGTAGAGATAGGTTTTACTTCCACCATGTTTGTGACATTGTGAAAGTAGAATGCCATTGCTTGTAGGAAAAACCTCCACACTGAGAAAGTGAGCTAACGTGCCAAGATCCTTCAGAGAAAATTTTTCAAAGAGATTGGTGATAAGTTGCTAAAGGAATAAATCATTGTTACCTATAACCACAATGTCATCTACATAAACAAGTAAATATATAATGTGAGCGCCACGGTTGAGAATGAAGAGAGATGTATTTGCCAGGGAATTCTTGAAGCCTGATGCGATGGGGAATGTCTTAAGTTCATGATACCAGGCCCATGGGGCCTGCTTGAGGTCGTAAATTGCTTTATAGAGTTTGTAAATGTGGTATGGACAATCAAGATCAATGAAAATATGTGGTTAGGGCATGTATACATCATAAAAAAGATCTCCCTGTAGAAAAGCATTGTTGAAATCCAATTGCTGCAAGGACCAACCACGAGTGATTGCAAGGCTAAAAACAATTCTGACTATGAATGGTTTGACCACTGGTCTGAAGGTATCATGGTAGTCAATACTTGGACATTGATAAAAGCCCTTTACTACTAGACGTGTCTTGTGCTTGTCAATAGAGCCATCAGAGGTCCGTTCAGAGGTCCGTGTTGTGCGAAATACCCATTTACATCCAACTAAATTAGGGACATTGTTAGGAGACACAAGCTCCTAAGTGCCATTACGCACAAGTTCGTTATATTCATCTATCATGGCATTATCCTACTTAGGAAGTTTGAGTGGTAGTGGATGGTTCAAGCTCACTGTCAGGTGAAAGTTAGGTTTGAAGGTTGACATTCTAGACAAGTTTGTGTATATTATTTTTGGAACAAGTTTGTATACAGTGCGTTGGAGGAGGGAGGGGAGATGAGTGATGGGTGATCATGGTGAAGTGCGGGAAAGAAGACGATGATAGTGTTAGGTTCAATGAGGATGGGTTGTTAGGTGTGGGATGAGTGTGGGTTGGGGATAAGGAGGATGAAGGCAGTGAGATAGTATGTACAGGTAAGGGTGATACTTGGATAGAGGGAGGAAACCATGTTAATGTGGGGTCAACTGGATCAGGATGAGGAGTTTGGTAAGATAAGGAAAAAAAGTTTTCTACAAACTTCACATGACAAGAAATAAAGGTTATGCCTAATGGAGGATGATAGTAAAGGTAAGCACTTTGTGTTAGAGAATAACCAAGGAAAACACATGGCTTTGACTTGAGTTTAGTTAGTGTTAGGAGTAAGGTATTAACCAAGGATAACACAAGCAACTGATGACTCTTAGTTTTATATAGTTGGGGGAGGATTTAAAAATATATTCATAAGGTGATTGAAGATTGAGTGTACGGGTGGGCATCTTATTGATTAAGTATACTATAGTGGCAAAGGCTTGAGGCCAAAATAAGAGTGGAAGAGAAGCATTGTGAAGCAAGGTTAAACCAATTTTGGCAATGTATTGGTGTAGATGTTCTGAGTAACCATTGTGCTCAGGTGTATGTGATGGAGTGGTGAGATGAGAAATACCATTGTTTGCAATAAATGTGTAAAAGGAAATATATTCACCCCCATTATCAGAATTGAGTGTCCCAATTTTTGTGTTAAAATGATTATCAATGATGGCTTTAAATTTGATGAAGACAATTTTAGCATAAGGTTTCTATTTGATTCGGTAAAGCCATATATATTTTGTAAAGTGGTCAACAAATATGATGTAGTATTTAAAGTTATCATGAGAAACTACCGGTGAGGTTTATACATATCAAAATATTAATTCAAGAGGCTTAGAATATTTGAGAGTAAAAGTTGAGAATGACTTTTATTACATTGACATGCATATAAAATAAAAGTAGAGGATAAAGACTGCAAGATGATAATGTGAAATGACATGGTTGAGGACTAGAGATGTTGGATGTGTCACAACGTGACGGATGGGGAAAATACCACCGTCGTGACCTCATGGTGATAAAAGGGAAAAATACAGAGATAAAAATTGGAGTTGCCACCAATTAATTATAAGGATAATTGGGATCCTTTTAAA
>JASKGM010049875.1:0-20250 GCA_034509205.1 Ceratonia siliqua
GTATTTCCTTTCCCTATATATATACATGATCACCTGTCTAATAAGATATGGTGTTCCATTATTTCTCTTTCCCTTCATCAAACCTCTATGTTCCTCAAGAACCACGTCTAACTTTTATAGAAAAGTATTTAAAGAGTTTTAATAATTGCTCACACTACTATCTATAAGTGAACTAGAAAATTTGATACTAAATTTAGTAAGGTATTTTAGATTTTTTTTTTCTAAGGAGAATATTTGTCAGGGAAATCTTTTTATGACAAAACATATTACAAATTATCTACCCCTTCAAGAAAAATTGTTCTCGAATTAATAAAAAAAATTCAAATTTTATGAGATGATTGAACTTTGATCATATAAACTTGATAGATTATAAGATGAATACTTTTGAGCCCCCTGGATTCCAATCAAATTCCATAGGTTGTGAAACTCATTACGATTATTACTTAACAGTAAAGTACTAGATTAATGTAAACTAGGTCTCTACGATACATCATATATGAATTTAGATTATAATCCTAGTCTAATAAGGAGTAAGACTTCCCACTAAGAAGAGATCTACAAGTGAAATACAACATTAAATTAAGTCCAACATGGGCTAGCTAACATAAACCCAAAAGCTTAACAAGATATATTAAGGCTTCATTACTTCTTTGAGCTTATGTGCTTATGATATTTTGTCATGTATCAAAGTGTTTCTTTGGTTCACATACCTCCTAACTCAATTAGGCTAACTTATAATCATTCTCTTGGATTATGACTTAATAATGACCAAGGTGAAACTGATATACTGTCACCCTAGAGTGGTCAATACTAATAAGGTTAAATGGTAGATATCCCAACCTTAATTGGTACTCTTATATTGACTTCTCCAGGAACTGATCTCCCCATCCTTTTTAGTCACTACAATATATCCACTATATCTAATTTACTAGCATTGGAACTTAAAATCAAAGCTGTTCACAGTCCATCCATAATTAATTTCTGAACAACTATGAATTATAATCTGACTGTTCTATTGTAGTCTATAGCATAATAACATTTAACTAACATTACATTTACACTTTAAATAAGTAACTGCTTATACCATCTAACATTTAACCTTAATGTCTTCCAACCAAGAAATAGCAATTAACTCATATAGTAAGTAAAACCAACAAGATGCATTACTAGATATACTATCCAAGAAGTTTGCATGCATAAGCTCATAGTGAATCTCCATATGCTAATAATCTATACTATCCTCCAACAATGATCTAATTGCTATTTAGTTGAAATAATATTCATTGGAATCAAGTCTAACCACCAATATTTGTTATACCCATACAAGGAAACTACAAAAATAAGTTCACTCCAAGGATCAGCCTCTCACATAGGAACCACCACTATACCACATTGCCAACAATGAAATACTTCAAAATTACTTTCTGAAATAAACACAAGTACACAGAAGGATCTCGCCCAATTCTCTATCTTCTTAAGATCATGACTACCCACCTTTACTACCTCAAACTATATATATATATATTGTCAAAATCTTACTGGAATACCATGTTGATAGTAGAATCACTCACTTGGAGGAATACACATTATGTTACAAAATCTTGTATTCAACAGACATAGCAGGCAATAGTGTTTTTTTTTTTTTTACATGAAAAGGTAATTAATTATAAAAAGAACACCCTTCAAGCACTTCATAAATTTCTTATACCAAAGGTGTTAGCAATAGAAGTTAGCAACAAAGATCAAATAGATTACTCAAGAATTTCAAACCAAGACATACCAACTAGGTTGACTTAGAAAATCTTGAGGACATTCAGACCTTGCCCTTTTTGAGCAGATAAGATCGACATATAGGAGAAAGTTTCTCAATCATAATCTTAAGATTCAAGTGATCAAAAGGTTAAAAGAACCATAGATCAAAGATCAAAAGGGTAAAAGAACCATAGAAATCCTCTCAGTACTAAAAATAATTTCTTTGTTTTTGTTTTTAAAGGTAGGACATTTTACCTGAGACAAGATGATAGCTAACTAACTAAGATAATAAAAATGATTGACTAATAGGTAATATGCAGACAACAAAACCTGATTAAACTAGAAACCTTCAAGGACAGAGGAAAACTTAGTTTTCATAGACTTACGAGAAACTAAAAGTCTCACATGGGTAGATAACAAAAATATTCTCTTAGAAAGTTTCTTACTAGAAACAGGACAAGGGATAACCCTTTCATACCAGTATTGCTCCAAAATTCTTCAAAATCACCTCTTTACTCATTTACATCTATGCTTAATACTTATTTTAAGATAATTATTTCAATTCTATGAATGACTTGCTGCAACCACTTGCAATTTCACAGCTTCATGTTTCACTTCTATATTAGAGAGCATACTTAAATTCACTCCTAGTAAATTTGCAATTATTTCATTGGAAATGGGGAAACCTGAAAAAGTTAGGAATCTTGTCAATTAATACTGACCCTTTTTGACATCACATACAACATTCATATCAAGTATATTAATTATATTATTAGAAAACCTTCAAACATCCTTCATGACGTTTATTTTAGGAATTCATTTAAGAACATGAAAGATATTTTTTTTTAGGCAAAAACATTTTTCCTTAAGAACTCAAGTCAACATTGCATATAATCATATGTCATTTAAGGTCTAGCATTCACCATGTCTCAAACCAAAGGCTCAACAGAAATTCCTTAAAGTCAAAAACTACCCATAGAGGTATAGGAAGTGCTACAGCAATATAACACAATGTTTCAAGATCCCAAGGAGTTACCACCTTAAAAGCAAGAGAAACACAAAATTCAATCACTACTAAGATCTAACCCAGTCAATGCAAGGTAGTCATATAGATATCCATAATTCGATAAGCAAAATTTGAAAATTTGTAGATGATACACTAAATGGTGGGCTAAATTTTGAGACTATCAGCTGAACAAAGGAATATAGTAATACATCCATTAAGGTTAAGAACATTGGACCCAATTATGACAGGTTATTCACAAATTTCACCCTAGATGGAATTCTAATACATCTACAAGATGAATTACCCTTCAACAAGGGCCTTTGAGCAGTAAGTAACTTCTTCAAATGATAGCAATTGCAATAATTTCTTGTTAACTGAAGGTGTACAAAGCCATTCAATTTGATATAACATCAACAATTTTTCAAGAGGTTCACATCCTTATTAATAGAGTTCAAGGTGTTTAAAGAACCCATTACTCTGTTTCCCCCAATAGATAAGGAGATCCCTAAGTTTATTTGTTTCAAGGGACTAACCCATTCAAGCTAGCCTTATAGGTATTCACAACTTTTGAAAGAAATAACTGAGAAATTTACAAATGATATGTTAACAAATAGAGTCATGATGACTAATGGAGCAACACGAGATGGATTCTTATAAACTCTACTTGTGATATGTGCTCCTGGGTACACTTACCACAAGCTAAGCTCATAGTTTTTCTTTATCTGGACAATTAGAGACATCAAACTGGCTCTGATACCAACTTTTTCATGCCCCAATTCTGAGCACGTGATCGGCATAGAAAACTATCACTTGGATAGCCTTTTACAAGTCTATATGAATACTTATATGTAGTCATAACAGAAATACAAATGGAAGAACATTTTCAATTTACCAATAGAGGAAAAAAGGTGGACATGCCCACTATTTCATGCAAGTACAAAACAGTCTTCTAAACAAACCAGGCATATGCAAAACCTTTAAATTAACACGTGATTATGCAACATTCAAATCCAACTGTCCAAGAACTCGAACTGTTACTCCATTTGTCATCAAGAAATCAACAATTTCATTTGATGGAATAAAGAATAAGGGAGGGTGAGTCATCGACTCTGTGAGATGGAAAGTCCCTACCAAGGGTACAAGTTTGAAAATAAGGACAATACATACTTAGATATATTTATTATAGGTAAGTATATATGAAATTATATTGAATTTCAAGTAAAGAAATTGAAACCAAATCAATACTATATTTCCATCAAAACAGAAACAAGCTAGTAAGATCCAAGGATTTTAATTCAGTTTCAAGTCAATATATGATTTTTGTCTAGAACATAAATCAATTTATGATCATCAAACAAGTCAGCCCTTAACAAGATGAAATACTTATGAAAAGAAATATGCTCAAACAGAATAAAAGCAAGTCCAGAAGGATGAATCCAGTGCCCCTTCACAAGAGGAACTTTAACAGGTACTGATAACATGTAACATAAGTTCATTTTCAGAGCAGAACTTCTAGTCAGATATAGATATCAGATAACAGATATTTCATTTGGAGTAGAGCTCCCTATCAGGTACATATATCAGATAATATATATTCCAATCCGGAGCCAAGTTCACGAATGGCAATATTCCATAACATAGTTCATGGACGTCCAGATAAGTTAGGGGCACCTAAGGTTTCTCTATAGAAGTAGCTAAAGGATTCATTCAAAAACATTTTTCATACATCACATAAATTCAATCACCCTTGTAAAACTATCCATGAAAAATAAGTACATTATGTTCATATCAAAACATTGGTAAACTTCTATATAAGAATAAGAATTTAGTAACCATGTAAAAATTGGGACTTAACACTGTAAAATATGCATGAGCAATCGGAATCACTTAAAGTTTAGTACGTTCAATATAACTCAGAAGTATATAGAAATCCTGAAAAGTAGCTCATGCATTGTGAATCTAAAATATACAGAAAGGATAATTACAAATCGAAAACATCTTATTAATCTCCTTGTAAACTAGTATGATAGAAGGTTTATATCAATACTACTTTCAGATATTAAAGAGCGTAAATATTAAAAAGCATAGATAATTATCTTAAATGAAATAAATATAGCTTATAGAGGAAAACACATGTATCCATGGGTAGAAGAATCCCACCCACCTTGTTAGCCTTAGGAAATCATTACAAAATACCTCAATTCTTGAAGAATTCGATCGCTAAGCCCAAACATAATAAGGACCTCAAGTTTATCCTTCATCCTTGCAAGTTTTTTTTTAATCAAGTCTATCCTTGAAACACTTTAAAAGAGAATTTCTTGGAAACTCTTTCATTCTAATACCATACCCAAAATTAGAAGCAACACTATAATATAAAAGTTTACTTAAATCAAGTATTAGAACTAGGCAACCTCTATGAGTCATTTCATCAAACACCCTAAGAGCATCATAAATCAATATCCAATTTGATGGTGATTCTAAGAATTTTTCCTTCCTAAATATGTCCATTTAATATAGTCATCCAGCAACTTAACTGGACTTCAAGAATTATGAAGTCTATAAAAGCATCTTAAAAGAATTGTCAATTTACCTTTTGACATTAAGTTTCACTCTATGGTTAAATTTTGGAGGATTTCAACTATTAAGAAAAAGATACCTACCCAAAACAAATGCTAAGTTAAAATAACTGGAGTTGAGTTTCAAACATACTGGAATTTCTGAAAATCAACTTTAGGAAATCAGAATGAAATCTGCGTGTGACATTGGAAGTAAAAAAACTTCAACCCAGAACTGAAACAAAAACTTAGCTCAATATGGGTTAGAATTAATTAGAAAATTTGTGAAGTTTTCCCAACAGCTGGAACAAATAAAAAGATACAAGAAGAAATAATGCCTCTCAAGGTTTGACCCTTATTAAAAAAATACTCCCTCCGTTTCAAATTACTTGTCGTTTAAGGTAATGGCACAAAAACTAAGGTAGTTATTAAATAGCCTCAATTCTAGCAAAAAATAATTGTACTTGACTAAATTATCCTTATTAAAGTTAACTTAAACTCTTGTTACTATTCTACTGAAGATAACAATAAATAGGGGTAATGTTGAAAAAATAATAATTAATACTTCATTGGTAATGTAAAACGACAAATAATTTAAAACAAAATAAAGCTTCTAAAATGACAAATAATTTGAAACGAAAGAAGTACTGAACTAAAACCCATATGACAATTTACCTGGTCAAAATGTATTTACAGCGGTAGCAACAAAGAGGAAGAATCTCCAAGAAGACAAGCTGGTTACAGCTGGTTACCATCGATAGCTCTTCACATCTAGAAATATTTTTCACGAGCTGTCTTCCTCACTGCGAGGCTAAACCAAGTACTGTTTTTTTTTTTTTTTGTCACAAGGAACTTGTTTCTTCACGGCAAAAAGAACTGTAACAGAGGCTATGTTACTGCTACTGGACGAACACAAAGGCAAGGGGAACACAAAGGCAAGGGGAACACCCAATAAAGACAGCTGAAAATTTGAACAAATGCTACAGAAATAGAGAAAGCCGAGAATATGTCAGTGCACTAAAATTGTCTAAGTGTTTTAAGTCCCTCTCACCGAAAGAATACTCTGGAGGAATGGAGAACTTGCGTCCTATAAATATATTATATATCGGTGCACTAAAATTGTAAATTACTGTGGTCCTTAATATCTGAACCTTCCAATACCCTTTTTGGCCGTAACACTTTAAATTGAAAAGAAAATCCTTAGTTTAATAATCCTCCTATAAATATAGTTAAACCTCTATGTTCCTCAAGAACCACGTCTGACTTTTATAAAGAAGTATTTAAAGAGCTTTAATAATGGGGGACTGTAGCTTAGTCCCCCAAATTTATTTTTATTATTTTTTATTTTTTAATTAATTTTTTTATTTATACTATTTATTAGTTTTTTATTTATAGTAATTTTTTTGAAATGATTTTATATTTTTTTGAAATTTTTTTTGATTGTTTTTATTTTTTTTAAATATTTATTATTAGTTTATTATTATTAAAAAAATTTAAAATTTTGAAAAAAATTAAAATCTAATTTTTAAAAAATTTTAAAGTTAACTTACAGTCCCATTGTTGAGACTGTAGAATAGTAAGACCTGAGGGACTAAGCTAGAGTCCCCCCAAATTTATTTTTATTATTTTATTATTTTTTATTATTTTATTAATTATTTTATTATATTTATTGGTTTTTTATTTATAGTAATTTTTTTTGAAATTTTTTTTACTTTTTCTTCAAAATATTTATTTATTTTAAATGTGTGATTCTTTTTAAATATAGGATTTTAGTCTTGATACTTGATACTTGATACTAAATTATTTACTTTAGTCTTGATACTTGATACTAAATTTAATCCTCATTTAAGGTATTTTAGTTTTTTTTTTTTCTAAGGAAAATAGTCAGGGAAATCTTTTTATGACAAAGGGTATTACAACGACATCGATCAAAATAAGTTCAAGAATAACAAACAAATATGGAAGACTACTAGGGGAAGCATAACCACCAACCAGTGTTGTAGAAATTGAATGGGAATGGCCGGTTTGACCAATGAACCGCCGAACTAGTTACTGGTCCGATTCGATTCCTTAATTAGACTGTTCTTTATATAAAATTTTGAAACTGTTTTACTCTTCTAAAAGCTTTTATTGCATAATTACAGTAAAAAGTAACCCAAGCCCATCCTTACAAGGCCCATGTGAGTGAATGCATGATAAATTTCACCTTACATTTGTAGAGACCAACGTGTGAGAGAGACTTGCTGAATTCCACGATCTGGGAAATGAGAGCAGCTTGGCAAGTTGCCATTGTTATGTTAGGATATGCCCAGAGTGGAATAGTTTTTTTTTTTCCCCTTTATTGACAAAGTATTAGATTTTCTTAAAATAACATACTTAAAAATGAAATATTAAATTAAATTTATTGAACTATACCACTTTTGTTCATTTTAAAATAGATTTTATTATGTAAAAACTTTATTTTTCACGTATCAAAAGTCAAAAAAAAATTATAGCAAATTATTTTTGTTACATTATTAATTTTTAGTTAAAATTTATATAGTATGTACTTTAATTTTAATGTTAATAGTATTATTTTTAATTTAGCTTTTACTAAATAAAATATTTTTATATTATTAAAAAAAACCAGTTCAATCAATTTAATTAGTTACCCTGTAGTTGAATCAGTGATATAGTGACCCAGGGCCCTCACCGTGTAAATGATTGGTCTGGTTTCAATGAATAACTATGAGTCTATGACACTAACTAATTCCAACATCAGGGGTAAATTTAAGATTTTTATTAAGTGGTGTCACTCTTTTGGTAAAATAATAACAACAACAATAATAGTATTTAAAAAATTATTATAAGTAAATAAAAAATGCATCAATTTTTTAAAGTTGTCCTTTAGTACTTTTGATACGTTGAAATGGATACATTATAGTTTCATTACAAATAGTATCAATTACATATTCTCAATGCAATATACTAAATAATAATTGAAAATTTGATCAGCCATTCAGTTGATAAATAGAAAGATAAAAAAATACCTTATAAATTTGATTAATAATTTCCTATACAATTGTGTTAATAAATTTTGCCGTGCTACTTGAAGAGTAAGAAATCGAGAATGAGAGAACCACTGACGAAAAACCTTCATTGATGAGCGAAGAAAAATCAAATAATAGACATTAAAACAAGTAACACTCAAACATTTGAAAAAATTTTCATGATAAAAAAATATACATTTAGTTTAGAATATTTCGCAGCAATGTCGTTATGACATAGCTTTACTGATTTTATTTTTTAAATGTTTTTTTTTTTCTTGTTAGAAATTAGAATAAGTGAGCTTGTATCATTTCAATCCATAGCAATCCTTAAATAAAATAAGGAGACTTGTAACAAAAATAATAACACAAGTGAGCTGGTCCCGATGTGGGCCAATTAATGATTTAGATACCTTTAGTCCAAATTCTTAAGTACGCTCACCACTCCATAATATTTACTTATAATTAAATTAAAATATATTTACACAGAATATATTCAGTATGTAAAAATTTAATCCAAGGGGTCACTTGATCCGACTTGGAAAGGTTTCACCTGGCACTACTGCCTCACACTTTTACACTGAAAGAAAGATAAAATTAGCTTGTTATTTTGTTATGTATATTGTGATTATGGTGTATTTTAAACTTTTAAATTTTACTTATTTTTTCTTTTGTTTATTTCAATTTTTTATTATTATTTTATGATTTAAAATTTATTATTATTATTGTAATCATCTTATTTTAATATTTTATTATGAAGTTAAAAAATATTTTTTGTTATGAAAAAGACTAAAATGTTTTAGCAAAAGACTGAAAATTTTTTTAAAAATTTTTTTTTTCGATTTAAAGGGACTAAATTATAAATATTTTTCTATTTAAATGTTAAGTATTAATTATATTAAAAAAAAATTAAATCCTTTGGAAGCCGGCTATAGCCCCCAAAGGCCTACGAGGCTCTGCCGCTGTTCAGGACATGGTTTTTTCATACACTTTCATATACCAAATCACATATTTATATACATAAGAGGAAGCCTTTGATATTCTTTAAGACATTAGCCAATTATTACTACTTATCTCATCTCTCTTCTATCAACTCACTATATGTTGACTGATTAAAAATAAAATAAATTTTGTGAGCATTATTTTTGTGAGAGTAGCATTTTTCTATTCTTAATGTTGGTACCTTAAAAGTCATTTCATGGTCATTAATCAGATTATCAAAGCTGCAAACATTGGTCATTTATACAAAATAAAAGGTATTAACACACCATATAATATGGCTGTAACGGTAGCCATAAAACCACCCTTTTTCCATAGAATAAAGAGCACGGTTTTCATATGGTACTTTGAACAAACCATTACTTCTTTCTTACTATTAATGAAAATTCATTATAATAAACCTATAACATAGTTACAGCCTTCGTTGGTTCATTTGAAGTTTTTTACTTGTCAACATATACGTTGCAACATTGAGAGAAGATTGAGAGTTTAAACTGATAATGATAGAGTCATCTAACATTTAGTGCTAGAAAATGTGTCACATAAACTATGTTTTATGCACATTGATTTACAGTTTTACTTTGATGATATATTCATATTTAAATTAATATGGAACTGTAATATCCCTAATACAATTTTTATCTATATTTTTACCCCAAAGAAAATTCTTCTTTCCATATAAGTGAATGAGGGCCGCCATGATTTAATAAATTGAATGGTTATAGTTCAATTAAATTTCATTTCCAGAAAATTAGAATGGTGGGAATTGTTTTTACAAAATGAATGATAATAAGAATGAAATAATATACAATATATATATATATATATATATATATATATGAAGGTACATATTTCTTTTACAAGCCACACGTGGCCATCTAGTATGCTTGTAAAATGTTAAATTTATAGATATGTATTAGAGAAGGTGGATGTCGTTATTGTAAATTCTCAGGTAATAACCTTATTTCTTACACTAATTTATCTTCCATCAATTTAATAAGTACGACTATTTATTTGGATAGAAACAGATCATTCTATGTGTTGATTCAATCAAAATGAAAGGGCTAATTACTTATCTATATTCCATATCATGGTGGATGCAAAATTATGCATAAATTAATCTACAGTCTTACATATTCTTGATGTACTGTGATATATATTCGTATTTTATTCATTTGTTGTAGTTTGGCCATGGAGGTCAATTTCTGTAGTCAGATGTGGGCGTGTCCACTATGTCTGATCATTGTTTGTACTTGAGTTTACTCAATAAATAGGGAAAATTCTGCCAAAATTTTTATAAATTTTTGCCTACTTGAATCATATGCATACACATTAAATTAATTCAGTTGTATGTCTGCTTGCCTTGAAAAACTTGTTTTTTTGTTATCCAATTTGAGGATTGAATAAAATTGTGACTTGTCTATCCAAGTTATGTGATGTGGTTAGAAGTATGCTTGTAAAATGTTAAATTTATAGATGTGTATTAGAGAAGGTAGATGTCGTTATTGTAAATTCTCAGGTAATAGCCTTATTTCTTACACTAATTTATCTTCCATCAATTTTATAAGTATGACTATTTATTTGGATAGAAACAGATCATACTATGTGTTGATTCAATTATAATGAAAGGGATAATTACTTATCTGTATTCATTGTCAGCTGTTATTAAGAAATTATGAGAAACCTTCAAGAACTCTCATGTATGTTAAATTATTTGATTCAAAAATTATTCATTGTCTTGTTGGGCCTTTAATTTATTTAACTTTAATACTACAGGTTTCTCATCTACAAATTAATGAAGCTCCTTCTACATCGCATCATTTGGAAGATACACAGAGAGAGTGAATTTCATAAATTTAAAATTTATGTATATATGAATATTATGATGTACAATAAAGTTGTTGATTTAAACATATATTTTTAAATTTTATGTATATTGGAATATTATGTTGTTCAATAAAGTAAGTTGTGCGATAACAGGTTCAAATATATGTATTAGTTGATTCTAACAGAGAGAGTGATTTTTGTGACAACAAAACATGTCATCACAAAAAAATATTTTAGTGACAATAATGTTAATATCGTCACAAATAAGGGATTTTTTAGTTAAAAAACTAATTTTAGTGACGATAATGTTAATATCGTCACAAAAAATAGCTTCGGTGACGACAAATAATGTCATGACAAATAAGAGATTTTCTTATTACAGAACAATGCTTTTAGTGATGACAATGTTAATGTCGTCACAAAAACGGTTTCAGTGACGATATTAGAATGTCATCACAAATAATTATTATTCCTGTCACAAAAACCACATTTTGTGACGACATAAGAATATCATCACAAAAATCAATTTTTGTGACGACAATAATATCGTCACAAAAACTATCATTTGTGACGCTATTCTTATGCCATCACAAAAGGTGGTTTTTGTGACAACATGCCTGTTGTCATAGAAGATATCTTCTGTGACGACATTCGTACGTTGTCATAAAAGGTATTTTTTGTGATGTCATTCCTATCTTCACAAAAACTACCTTTTGTGACGGCATAAGAATAACGTCTCAAAAGATAGTTTTTGTGACGATATTATTGTCGTCACAAAAAGTGGTTTTTGTGACGACATTTTTATGTCGTAATGTCGTCACAAAATGTGGTTTTTGTGACAACAAGAATGACATCACAAAAAATACCTTTTGTGACGACATAAGAATGTCGTCACAAAAGGTAGTTTCTGTGATGACCTTAATCGTCACAAAAGATAACTTCAGTTACTGCTTATGAAAAGTTGGTGAAATAATTCCATCAATAAAACTTATAGTGACGACTATTACCGTCACTAAAAGCACATTTAGTGACGACATATTGGCGTCACTAAATTTATATCTTTTGTGATGCTCAAAAGTTATCACAAAAATGTTATTTTTAGTGACGACCCTATTTTGTCGTCACTAAAAACCTTTAGCAACGAGGTATATGCGACAACTTTTAGTTATTACTAAAGGTTAAAAAGTCATCACTAAAAGTCTTTAGTGATGACTTTTAGTACTTTTTATGAGAACAAAAGTCGTCACAAAAAGCTTTTTTTTTTTTTTTTTTGTCGTGAGGCATCAAATTCTTAATTGGTGCGAGGGTACTATTTATTTATTTTTTATTATTTATAAAAAAATGTGATTATTCAGTTATAAAAAACTATTATTATATTATAAAAAGAACTCTAATAGAATAACCACTTTTTATAGGGGGTAAAAATAAGATGAATAGTACCCTAACACCAATTAAAAATTTGGTGCCCTTGAGATACCATATAGAAATTTAGTACCCAATGATTTACCAAATCTTAAAATACTAGAGTGATGTCTCTATCTCTCCATATATTTTAGATTCATCTTGGAGATATCAAACTTAACTTCTTCAAAGGCTGAGTTTGAAGATAGGGTAGACCTTTAATCTATGAAACAATAAATTGAAGATTGCATATCACCAAGCAAACATTCATGGATATTTTTTGCATGGGTTAGGTCTACATTGACCCAAACCAATTAATGAGTACCAATATGATTTTGGTGAACCCTACACATTATTCGACACCCTTTAATTGGTTCCGAATCTTTGTAGATCTTTGTTCTCTGAAACAATAAATTGAAGATTCCATCTCTCCGAGTTAATATTCATGGATTTTTCTAATTATATGGACTTGGTCTACATAGACCTAGCAAATCAATGAGTACCACATCATATCTAGGGCCTACAAAAAACTTATGTTGTACACATTAACTAATTGGGTCTATGTAAACTCAGTCCGTGCAAGAATGTATCAAAATTCATTGTGAGAGCAAACAATACAGCTGCACTGAGGTCGGATAAGCGAGAAATGAACATGTTAATCATAGAATGTGATAGTTGAAAGTTATGACCAATGTTGTTTGGATTGAACAATGAATAGAAAATGCAACTTGAGGAAAGTGATTGTTAATCATAGAATGCTTGAAAAGGTTGACTTCATTGATCTGCATGCTACTAGTCTTCTCCCTTTATGTAAAGAAACTTGGTTTGATATTCTTTCAAATTTTCTCTTCACGCCGAAAAGTGTTGGGTTTGATGTGATTTTGCATTAACCAACTCTTTTCAAATATCTAATTATAAAGGAAATGTATTTTTATGAAATTGAAGGCTTTAAATTTTTAATATTTTTCATACTAAAACTTTCTTGGATCAAAATGAAATTTTTGAAGAACAAACCCAAAGAGTATTAGACTTTTTGAAACCCTGTTTGAAAATATTACCTTTATTGAGCCCTTGAAATCCAATTAATGAAAATGGACCATTTGGAGCCTAGTTTTTTCAGAAAATATTATTTTAGTTAAAAATTTATCTCCTATAGTTTTAGAAGATCAAAATATCCTTTTAGTCTTCGATTCAATTTCCACCTCTTTATGTTTTTAAATCCTAAAATAAAAAATTACTCCCTCTTTTTCACACTAAAAATTAATCTTCTCATCAAACATAGAACCTGATTCTCAAAGGGCGTTCTCCTTCTATTGACTCATTTTCCATGACTTGGTCTTGAAGGTGTTTGCCCAGGGACGTAGCCTTTTAGGCGTTTAGTTGCTTTGGCAAATGGCCTTATCCTATTTTAACAAAATAATAATAATAATTTAGGAATTAAGGTTAAATATGATTAAAATAATAAATAATGATTTATAAATATTTTATACTTTTTGAATTATAAAAAATAATAATTTTAATAGAGGAATACACCTATGTATCATATCAGAGAATATTTTATGATAGTTATAAAAAATTTATGACAAAAGTTTACTTTTGATTTTATAAGTTTATACTATATTTCAATTTCATCATTTATATTTGCTTTATTTTATTTTGGTTCTTCGTGTTTTAAAAGTATATCAAATTAATTTTAACAGAATTGTTCACGTGGTAGGACACAACCAGGTGGCAGATTGAAACCAGATGGCGTCGTTTTGCACGCCATTTTCATTCTGAATGAGTCTTCAACCACAGGATGAAGCCACTGTAGGCGGCTTGAGTTCTCCTGCAGCATATTTACCCTTAACACCACTGCACCACCGAAAATAGTCACTTCTAATTCCCAGGGCTGCAGCCAGCAATATATCAGTATTCCAAGGAGACAAGGGCCTTATAGGTTTCTTCTCCTGTTGCGTCAAAGAATTATGGCGAGATTCCCCATCAACAACATTACTTGTTGTTGCATGGCTGCCACTGGTGCTTCTTTCTATTCCACTATATTGTCTTTCCATTTTGTATATGGGGCAATTGTAATGAGTTAAAATTCTCAAAATTTCACCACATGCCAGAGCCCATTGTTCTGAGTATTCATTCTCACTTTTTGGGCAGACTAAGGATATGAAAGAAACAAATGGAGGACTAGTCTTATTATAGACTAGTGTACCATCAATAATGCACGAAATAATTGGAAGTACAACTGCATGCCTATGCTCTGGATGATGAAGGACAAAGGTCGCCAGAACATCATCAAAGAGGATCATTTCCTTCGATGGATAACGGTTTCGGATCAACTCAACAATATCATCAGGAAATTGTTCTGGTGTAAACTGACCAAAGTACTCAACATAGGCAGCAATTTGATCCTTTCTTTGTTGACCATCTTGTGGGGGAGGCCAGAACAATGAGGAGAACTAAAGGCGGTCAATCCATCTTTCAGTAGAACCAGCCATCGGAGAAGAGATCTACTTCCAATGTATATTCCCTGATGCGTTTAATATCAAAATCAATTACCCGAAATCCAGCCAAAACCGGCTACCAATCAAGAATTAAAATATCGTAATTCAACTTTCCCTGGCCATTTATTAAATTTTCTGACGATGATACTATAACTGCAAAAATGGGGTTTCTTTTTCCCTTTTATCCAAATATTTCTTCCATAAGAGGTGGTGGTGGTAGTAGTTTCGCCGATATCAATTTGGAGCTTGTTGGATGTTTCTGATTTCGAATAACAGCTTTGGATTACAGCTGTGATTTCGAACTAAGAAGGCAACAGTTGGGGCAAATTTACAAGATGCCCAAATTTACCTACAATGGCTTCATCCCGTGGTTCTGGAGACTCTTATTCAGAATGAAAATGGGTCCAAAACGACGCTGTCTGATAATATACCTTACTTGGTGATGTGTCATCTTAGTGCCATATTACTACCATGTCAGAATTTTCGTTAATTTATTTAAGGGTGTTAGTTATTGATACTAATTTAATGTATTTTTGAAATATTAAAATAAAATAAAATAAAATAAAATTGAAATAAAGTATAGATAAAAAAAAACTTTTACTAAAATTTATTAATGACAACAATTAACGCAAGTTTGCAACACCACAAATTAGAAAGTGCCAAAATTGACTAATTTTTAATTTTTATCATCTGAATAATAAATTTTACAAAAAAAAATATTGGCAAGCCCTAGGCCAATGTTATGTCAGGTTGACCCACTTCATTTTCTGGGTTGCAAATAATAAATGTGAATGTGACTTACGTGTATATATTAAATAACAGGCAAATAATTAATGGAAAACTTCTTGCCTTGTTGGTTATGATATCAACATCATTGATTAACTAATTAGGTGCACTTATGTCATTGTCTTCGTCACATTAGTTATTTATTTATTTTGATTACGTCTTCGTTAATTAATTATTTATTTTATATATTTATCAATTTTTTAATTTATAATAATTATAATTATTTATTTAATTGTCAAGATAATATATTATATAATTTATTCTTTACAATGTACCTGACACTTATTTTTTTTTTCCTTCAAAAAGTAGCTGGTTATATCAATTATAGTGAATAAAGGTTTATAATAATATGAGGTACTTTTGCGATTAATTTGATCGCATTTGTGGGTCATGTTAATACATCATTGTGATCAACTTTTGTTTGTACTGCTTGGGGTGTTATATGACCTACTATATTCTATAGTCTACTATTTAGACTTGCCAGTTAAAAAGAAACAAGTGGGGTGGGGAAGAGTGTAATTTACTACAAGAAAAAGAAAGAACTGCAACGGTGTAATTGTGACCCAAACAAAAAACAATGGCCAGAAGGGAGAGCGTTATAAAGAAATCAATCGAATTTTTCACCGTTAGATTATGGTTAAATAGTTAGATGAAACGAAAAAAGAAAATAATAAGAGAAAATATAATATATATTTAAAAATATATAAAATTTGATAAAAAACTATCAAATAGTAATATTTACTATTAACGTATTTTTCTCAAAATTTATTTTAATAAAAAGTAATATATCATAATATATCAAAATAAATATAATTAGTTTTGATATAAGAAAAATACATATCAAAAGTGATGCAATAATATATCAACCATCAAGATTATTCTCTTTGATTTTTTACTAGATAGAATTTATCCATAATTTTCGTAGTGAAATCATTAAAAAATAATACATCTATTTACTAACATTAGAAACTGTGAAACAATCAAAGGCTGTAAAACTTAAAATCGTTGGCATCAAGTGAATGACTAAGGACCAAAATCACTTTTCATTGCATTTATAATCATGCCACGTCTCAGGATCGTGCTTAGTTTCATGAAGTCCGAGTTTGTCTTAACAGTACTCTAATTAAAAACTATTGCCCTACATATATTTTTTTGGGTGAAAAAACGGGGCTAAAAGCCTAAGGATATAAGAGGCCTAAGAAGAAACACCATGGTGAAATGTTGAGCCCACATTTTTGCTTCCCTATATATGTGCTTAGATTTTAACTAGCCAATTCCTTTCGAGCAGCCCATAAATCTGTTTCAGAAGTTGAAACCTTTAATCCACAAGCCTTCATGGTTCCTTAATTATGTGCTCTCCGCATCAAGCATAACCAGGGTTGACTTTAGCAACCCCATCACAGTTTAATTTGTACCATCCCAGATCATGGCTTACTCCATTTAATCAGAAAGTTAACTCGAGCCTCTTGGATTAACCAATTCATAAGCACGGTGATTACAATGAAAGTGAGAAGCATAGCGAAGAGCAACAGTTGCAAGAGAACTCGGTCTAGCATAGTCCACAACAAAAACTTTATTCCTCCAGTTGCAAAGAAGCCAAGAGGTAGTGGCCCAAATACAATTCCAAGGTAACTCCGAAAAATTACCAAAGGAACCTTTTAGATTTTCCTTCATCAAACTATAAGATTCCAAGAGAAAAAAGTCACCCGAGCAACGGGCTTCAAGAGCTGGGTCCTGTCTTGACTTACCTTGGGGCAATCCCTTAAAACGTGGAGAATGATTTCCTTACTGCCATGGCAGAAGGGCACGAAGGATTATTATCCCACTTGCTTTGGTAATCATAAGTAGTTTATGGTGAGCCATGAGCACAAAAAACATCTAATTCGTTATGGTCCCTTCCCAAGACCGAATAAACTTCCAAATCGGCATGGCATATACTAACATAAGAACTGCGCACAGTAAAACTATCATTATTTTCAGCTTTCCAAAGTAAACCGTTAGGCCCACTAAATCATTAAATGCAAGAATGTCATGAAAACGTAGTTGTTAGTGCCTCATCCACAAACTCAGCAACTAGATCATGCAGGTTAACTTGTAGAGGATCAATAGCAAACTCTCAAAATACTACCTTGTCATCTAACCAAGTTTCTTCCTAGAAGCGAACCCTACGACCATCACCCACTTCCCACCGATGGCAGTTCAAAAGGTGCTGCCAAATCTTGCTGACATCCCTCCAAAGTATACAATTCGTGGCTTTAGCAATAAGACCAAGCCCCCAAGAAGAAGATCTCTTATATTTGCCTTCTAACTCTCTAACCCAGAGTTCCGAACCCCCTAATTAGTTAAGCTTCCACCCAATCTTCATCAGGCAGGCATCGTTCTTGGTATTTAAACTCAATCCCGATACCACCAGCATATTTGGGATGACACATATGATCCCAATTAACAAGACGAATTTGTGTCTGTCCTCGGTATGGGCCCAAATGAACTCCCACTTTAATTTTTCAATTTCACTGGAAATAATTTTCGAGATCTTAGACTCTTGCATAGTGTAAATGGTAGAGCCCCAGTGACAGAATTAGCAAGGGTGATTCTCCCAGACAAGAAAAGACAATTAGACTTGCACCCCGCAAGCCTAGTCCTTACCTTATCAATGTTAGACTGGAAAGCTGGGTCCTGAGCAGCTGAGAGGGACTCCCAAATTAGTGGAGTTTTTGAATCCAAAAGCTCCATAATTTTGTTTTTTAACGCTGTGCTCGTATTTTTAGAGAAAAAAAATACTAGATTTGGAGGCATTGACCTTCAGCATAGAGAGCTGACAAAAGGTATTTAAACAGTTCATCACACTGTAGATATTCTCCTCAGTTGCTTGACCAAAGAGGATGAGATCATCAGCGAACATAGGTGAGAGATATCCAAACCATTCCTACCCGCTTTCATCGGAATCCACTTCCTGTTAGACACAGCTTTAAAAATAACGTGAGACAATTTATCCATACAGAGTACAAAGAGATAAGAAGAAAGAGGATTACATGTCTTATACCTCTTGACGGGTGGAAATGAGTCGTTTGACCACCATTCCAAGGGACATTAAAGGATGAAGATTCAATACAATGCAAAAAAAGGTCAATCTTAGGGGTAGGAAAACTAACCTCCAATAAAATATGTCCAATAAAGCTTCAATTCAATCTATCATAGGCCTTCTCAAGGTCGAGTTTGATAGCAGAAAAACATTTCTCACCTTGCATCCTCTGCATGGAGTGGATCATTTCCTAGGCAATAATGATATTATCCAGGATATATAGTAGCCCAGGACGAAGCTATGGTGAAAGGGAAACACAATATATGCAAGAAAAGGTTTAATCCTATTAGCCACCCCGTTTTAATGCATTTATAAATTACATTGAGAGATGGGTCTAAATTGGGAGACAACAATATTTCAATTGAACTGGTAGAATAAAGCAGGATAGTCATCATTACCCGGTGGTTTCATCGTACCCATAGAAAAGATAGCTTCTCGGATCTCCGAATACGGTAAACTCAAATCGCTAGCAACATCACTGAACATAGGAGGATAATTAAGAGTGGTACAAAAGAAATTTATAAGCCTACAATCTTGAGAAAATAAACCCTTGTAAACGGAGAGAGCCATGTCTTTCAGAGGATTTTGGTCCTCAATCTAATACCCTTCCCAAAGTATGGAGCATATTAACTCTTTCTTTCTACGTTTACCCAAGGTTTTCAAATGATAATGCTTCGTATTTCTATCACCTTGGGAAATCCACTGACAACGACACTTCTAGTGCCAAAGAATCTCTTATGAGCAAGCACATCAATGATCTCCTTCTAAAGATCTTTATCAAGATTGGCAACGAAGGTATTGGGACTGGAAGCTGACTTTCTCTGAATGCCGTTTGTTGAAAGTGATGCACATTCTCTGGAAGCTTCTACACTAAACTAGCAGGACAACTACAAAAGGAAAAATTACACGTGCAGATAAGAGAAAAATGGAGAAGCAATACAGCTATAAAGCAAAGAAAAATTGTAAATAGAAAACAGAAATATCTAAGTAAAACCGACTTGAATAAGTCGGTGAAAAAATGCCTATATATATAGCATGTATGTCCCAGATAACAGCACTCCACGTTTTTTATCCATCTTCCAATTATTAAACTATTCAATTCCATGAACTATTCAATTCCTTCAACTTTCAATCACTCACTTCTCTTTCTCTTTCTCAAGTCTTATGTCCCATCTTAATTAACTATCATATTCTCTCTCTTTTTTTTTAACAAAAGTCTACGATCATATCAGAGCTACGTTCGGTCATATACTGGGCATGGTATTTATAATCCCTTAAACATATTTCAAAAACTTATCTTGCCATATCTACTATCAGT